>PVKA01032069.1:0-25675 GCA_004027165.1 Ctenomys sociabilis
AAATGTTGGCTGGCCTTGTGGCTCTTCTATTTCTTTAACTCTGACTTGGGATCTTAGGTTGTTAACCATCCAGAAGAAAAGCTGATTAGTATCCTGCAGCATATGCCATTCACTTTGCCTTATCTGACTCAATTGATTTTACTTGTTATACATTTCCTTTTGTATTTCTGCTTTTCGCTTGTTATACTAGGGAGACTATGCTGTGATTACAGACATGTGCCACCCACATCTGGCTCCAAAGGGAAGTCTTTTAAATTAGAAAAATAGTTTCCTATCCTACACTGTTAAAATCTTGGGCAAGTCCACTTCCTCTCATTGGTAATAAAATACATACGCATGAAAAATTACCTATTATGGTGAGTAATTTTAGTCATGACCTTTTTCATCTGATCTTCACAGATAAATTGGGAAATTATATATTGGTAAGATTACAGGGTTTATTTTTATTTCGTTTTTTAAGAAATACAAACAAACCTAGTATAAAAAGCAGACCTCTCACTCTGTACCCATTGACAGCAGAGACCCTAAAAGAAAACAGGAGATAGTGTTTGGTCTTTCTTGTTCTTGGGACTAAGGAGGTTATAGCACACCCAACACAAGTGTTCCAGTCTCCTTAAGAACTTGGAACACACCTTGTAGTTGCTGAGACTTGTTTTTAAAGTAGTGTTCAATCTACTGAGGGGGAAAATGTAAAGTAATAGTAAAATTCTCCAATGAATCTGATCTGGGAGCAAGTTTGAGTATTATGAGCATAGTGGGATTTTATCAAAATTTGTGGGATTTTAGAACTCTAGGCATGAAAGAAGAGCATAGCTGATAGGTTTAGAATAAAATCTTACAAAGACTTAATAAAGTAAATGGTGTATCCTAAAATGTGTAGCAAGCCTGCAAAATGAGAAATGCCAAAATTTTGCTCAAACATATGTGGTACCTGCTTGAGTTAACTGGGAGGGGAGGAAAGATTCATTTGCAATTCCATGTGAGATAGGAAATATGATGGATTTGAATCTGAGGTCTTTCTACACATTACATTTTGCTTCCTAGGGCTACAGTATCAAGCTGTAGTCTAACAATATCTATTTTATTACCTACATACCATTTATTTCCTAGATTCTTATTGGACCTTTAACTGACAAATATCTTTCCTATTATCTCTGTTGCCCCTGCTAATCTTATTTCTATAGATTAACTATCAGTAGTATGTTAATTGTAAGTCACTTATTTGCTGTAAGAGTTTCTGTCATATGTGGTCTAGTTGAGGTAAATATTAGTGAATTTGAAAATCTTTTTATCTTAGTATTTTTATTTCCTTGTTTCAACACACTACACTTAGTTCCTGCAGTTGGTTATTTCATCTTGCCACCATTGTTTACTGGATATCTTGCTCAATGAATGCCTTTACAGAGAATTCCTGGGCCATATTTTGAAAAATATGGTGCTTGCTTGGTTTAAGTACATTTGTTATTTTCTCTGGTTCTAGTGATTAATCTGTCCCTCTCCACAGACCTTCCAGCCTGGTACAATTCAACTGATACCAAAGAGACCAGGCCTTGAAAAGCCCAATGGTGCCACCCCGATCTATAGTCCTGCTGTTTTCCACTGCCAGCAGGGTCTGGCTAACATGCAGCTGCCACAGCCGGCATTCATCCCTACAGGTGAGAATATGGGTCTGGGCCCTGTGAGTCAAAGGGGCTTGTGAATGGATACAGTGCAAGGCAGCTTCCAAGGGGATTTTATAACGATGATCCACATGTATTTTGATTAGCTATTAAATGTGGTAGTTATATTTGAACTGCTGGTAGCTAGAACAACTTGTTTGCCTATGAGAAAATTAATGGTGAAGGCACAAACATGTTTTCTGTCTAGTTTTCTTATATTTTAGCTTTTTGTGATTGATTCACTTCATTCAGTCTCAACTGATTCCTGAATTCTTGGGTAGCACTTTCACAGGTGGTGGTCAGCTGTCAGAAAACAAATCTCAGCTTCAGTATTGCAAAACCCAGTACTCTACATACTCTGCATACTTCTAATATACCAGTGGTAGTTATTTTGAAACTATCTTTCAATGTTTAATATGGTATGATATAATGTAGATAAAATTGATATTTTTACCTCCCTTAAACCAATTCAAATAAAACTATAAATTTATTATATTTTCTGATACTTTGTCCTATCTAATGTTACCTCCTATATTCAGTTATATTTAATAGCAAAACTGTTAAGTTTTGCAGCAAATTGAGTAGAAAATATTAATCCAGAATTTTGTCCAAATAAATATTAGATATTGACAATAATAATCTTGCCCATTGTTTCAGTCCTTTAAGAATAACCATAAACTGTCTAAGGGATAAATTGAAAATACTAAACACTGGGAGTGTAATATAGGTTGTTTTATTTTGTTGTGCTAGAATCCTAAATGTGCCAGTTTGGAAACTGTTATTAAATGAGGATAACATCTGTTTCAGAATTTACTTTAGAAAGCTAGTTAATTATATAAACATGTTAAACATAGAGTATTATATACTCAAACCTGGAAGAAAATGGTTACTTAAGAAATCAATCATTTAATTAATTTTGAAAAGTTCTCTAGCTACTGTCCACAATAGTTCTTCATAATAGGGTTTAAGTGACATGAATTTTATACACCTATATACTAGCTTCTGGGGAGAAAAAAATGGAATTTTTCAGGAAATTTTTATACTACCTGTAAAAAGAACTACTGATTTCTGATGATTTAGGTTTTTCCCTAAAACTTATTTGGGAACTTATTAAATAATGTCCATAAAGTGAAAGAGAAAAGCTATAAGGGCTGAAGTGACTTTGTCTATGGTATCTTTTTTTCATTTAAAAATTTATACTACTTCACCTGTCCCTTGGCTACTTCTTATTTATCTCATAGCTATGGAATCAATTGGATTCCCAGGAAGCCTAGCCAAGTTGGTTGAGTGTAAAAAAATTACATTGTTCATTATGGGGTTCTTCAATGGGACAGTTTAGTTTAGAAGTTAGATTTCTTTTACTTTCTTTTTTTGCCAGATTTAGCCAGTGTAAAAACTTTCTGCTCATTTCAGCGAAGTAAATCTATCAGAGTCCCCTCTTAATGGAAAGCCTTTTGTCATAGGCCCATTGTCAAATCAATTTCAGCAAGGTGAAAGAGGCACTTATAATAGATTCATGCCCTAACTAGAAAAACAGGCACCAGATATTAGCGCTTGGCACATATTTTGAAAAGAATCTGTGATAAATGTGTAATTTAACTGAGGTAATTCCTTACAGAAAAATTAAAGTTCATTTTTTTTTTACTCAAGAATCCAAGAACAATTTTAACTGGGTTTTGTGATCTTAAAGCTAATCTATAATTATAAGCATGGGAGATTACTGGACTTGCATGTGCTGCTTAATTGATATTACAAAGAAAGTGTCTTTCTAGTTAAAATTCATTTCTATCTGTAAAGCTTAATAATGGAATCTCTCTTTTCTTTACTTTCCACGCTTTTTCTGCATGGTGTACAGGGCCAATACTGTACATGGCACCCGCTGCAAGTTTTGGTAGGTTTTGTACAAAAATTCTCAATTCTTCAAATCTGAAAAATGTGTTTTTCTTCTGTGGCTGTGAGAGAGATGAGTGACTGATGTGACTGGATTTAAGGTTTCATATTGTGTTTTGTCTTCCACATCTTTATGAAATCAAATCCATCCTACTTTCTCCAGTCTTGGCTGGTTGCCACTGTGGCCAAATACAGACACTTCCATGTCCCTATTTCTGCTCCAGACTAGCTACTGAAATGAAAATGCTACTGAAAGCATTTCTAAATGCTTTTTTTTCCTAGCCAAACTAGAAAATTTAGTTTTCAGAATTACATCTGTTGTTTTTAAAATTGTGAACTATTTTAGTAATTTATAAACTACAGTGAAACCATACTTTACCCTAGAAATTGCTCATGCTACCCACATTATTCAGTATGGAAAGCCGAAAAAGAATGACATGTGCTACAGTGTTCTGCAGTGTTCTGGAATGAACTATGTAGTGTTCTGAGATGAAATTCCATCTGCACAGAAACTAGGCACAGCAAAATCATTTCCAGAATGGTGAGGTTGTGTGATTTATAACACACAGAATCTTTAGTTAGCCACCAACACAAAACTGTATTTTTTTATCATCTATACTGAAGGTGAGAAAGCTAGTAGGGAGTTCACTGCTCCTAGGGACCATAAGGAGACAATAGGTTCCTTCAGCACAGGGAGAAATGATCCCACCCTACTCTAACACGGCATTTCATCAATCCAGTTCTTCCCATTCTTCTCAGGAGTTTGCAATAGCTTGACCCCCACCCAATTCATATGCTACAGTAGTTACAGATCCTGAAACATACCAACAGGCCTACTGAGCTAAAACAAAAGGTCAACATGATGACCATGAAAAAGCAACACTTATTATACCTAATAAGATATAAAACCTGGCAGTGGAAGGGTGAGGCCTCTGTTATTGGGAGATGAGCTATTCCCTGTAGGAATACACAACATTTCCTTTGATACAAAATAGGAACATTATGTGCATATTATTAAACGAATAGACTGCCTCAAGTCTGAGCAATGTGTCTGTGTGTTCACATATGTGACCTATTTCTTGGGGATGCTGCCCTGTCCTTTCACTTTCAGAGCTCTGCTTAGGAATGCATATTGCATGTCTGCATGGTGTTGCTACTCCCTGTACAGTCACTGCACGCCCAGAGGGTGAACAGGAGTGCTTTGGTAAATTGGCACACCAAACAATAGAAGATAGTTGTAGGTAATATGTAACTTGGGATGCACGGAAAGGATAATGATGAAGTTCTGTTAATTATCATTTTGGGTACATTTTTGTTCCCATGATATTGTGTATATTGATTTTCCTCCTTCTGATCATTAATTTCCTCAGCAAACTTTCAGAAAATCTGAATTCAATTGATGTACACATGATAACCTATTACATATGTATGCTTGCCATTCACACATTGCCATTCACACATTAATTCCCTGGTTGGTTTTCTGAAAAGAGCTGGAAATTAGAAAAGCATCCAAATGCTTTGAAAGTAAAATAGAGACTAGAAAAGGCAAAGACAAAAACATCCTAAAAGAGGTTTTGCAGCTGCTAGCCAATGTATCTCTTATATTTGCTGACAAGACAAGATTTACTATGAACTATTCCATGTATTTGATATAGAGCCAGTGATTTCAAGGAAGTGGCTAAAGGTATACATAAAAATCTGCATATATACTTCACTGTGTTCTTTATAGTTGCTCTTCTACCACATACCAGTAGAACTAACTTTGTATTTTTGCCTGCAGACCTGGTAAGTATACATAAAACTACCCTTTTGCACCAGCAAAGCTAGGGAGGGCACTTATGTACATCAGTCAGTGAGACCTAAACCCTAGTTTACAATTCCCTAATCGTCTGTCCAATGTGCAGCTCTGTCTGCTTAAATGGCTGCAGACAGCCCTGATAACATCAGAATGTTTTTCATGTGCATTCATTGTAACTGCTTCAGAAAATGTGGCCTTTTGAGTCAACTGGGATGTGATTCTGCTCAAAAACTTACTAAATGTTGAGAATGGTTCCGTTTTCTCTAAATGGTAACTATAATTGGCTTTCCCGTTTTCTCTTTTTAAATTTTTCCCCTTCCATGCTATGTTGCTTTGCACTGATTGTGACTGCATGTTGCATTCTGGTATTTCCATCGGGATGATGTCACATGGCTTGTTTCTGTGATGCATATCATACCCCATCCCATCGCATATGTCCTGGTTGCATAAATGCTCCACCTTCCTGTGATTTGCTTCTGTGGTTTCCTACTGAAAGTGCCCATGATGCACGGTGCTACACCTACCACTGTGTCTGCAGCAACAACACCTGCAACCAACGTTCCCTTCGCTGCACCAACTACAAGCAATCAGGTTTGGCCATTTATTTCACCTGTTGAGACCTAGATTATGATATGTTGCAAAGGCACAGTATATGCTTTTTGGATTGGTGAAGACATCAGTTTGTATACTTACATGTTTTCTTCAGCAGTTGTCACATTTATTAGTTCTCTTTTTGTGTACACGCTATGCGCTTTCTATTCATCTTAAAGTTAATCAACAGAAGTTTACTCCTTTTTAATCAATGATCATGTATTGTTCTTGATATCCTATATCTGTTATTAGTGCCACACCAATCCTCAAATGCATATACTGTACTGACTATTATGTTCTTCCTCTTTGGTCAAGAGGAAAATTTATTTTATTTTACTGCCAGTTTTTGTTGTTATGTTTGAACTTTGACTTAGTATAATCATCACCTTTGTTTTTGGATCCACTGGAAAGAAAACAAGACATGACATTTCTTTCCAAGGCACAAATATCCTTATCATTACCAGTGATTGCATCAGAAATTCCCTTTCATATAGACATGAGGTATGCTTGCATTGCTTTTTCATTTGCTGTAGGAATTTCAGGCAGAGTCAAGGGGAAAGTATAAGTTTTGAGGGTGTCTTGAGATGGTAAGGCAATACATACAATAGTTACTGGATAATGTGATGACCATCCAGCCTCATTAAAATTCTAACCATGCCCACAGATGACAAATTCCACTGCTGTGCTAAAATATGAAGCACACAAAGCGTTAATTCGCTGGGGGAGTAAGTCACACTCTAGTCTATGCTTTGCAAAATTAACAGTGAAATGATTAGTATTTCTAGAATTTCCTGTGAAATTTATTATTATTGTTGCTTACCAAGTCTAAGCAGCAAACAAATTAAACAGAATCCCAAGAAACATTTAATCTAAAATCTTTCTTACTGCTGTAGAAGCCCCAGTTAAAAACAGATCAACTGAATGGCATCACGTTTGTTGCCCAGATGTTGACTATGCCAGTAGGTCAGTTTAAGTATTAATGTAATATACTTTATGTCTTTAATTTAGACAATTGTGTTTGCTGAAGGGTTTTATATTATAATTAATATGCATTGCTTATCATTTAGAGATTAAGTTACATGTCCTAAAATGTTTAATTAAAATGTGACAGTGAATATGTATTTTAAACTGTGAAATTTGTCACTATATTTTCCCAGTGAGCTTACATATTCTAAAATATTTTTCTATTATCAAGAGTGTAGGATTTATTAGCTAAGAGCACAAATCACTTTGAATTTTCAGTCTAACATTTTTATGTTTTTGTTTTTTTTTTTAGTGAAGTAAAACACTTTTGTCAGGATTTGACTGAGATGATTATGTTAAAGACAGTAAGCATTATGCATTTGCTATTATATTGTACAAAATGTTTTATTGTCTACAGCATTATGTTGCTTCCTGTGCAAGTCAAACAGAATTGCTGCAGCTGTTTTGAATTTTGATTGACATAATTTACCAATTTAATCATTCTTTTCATTGGAATCACGCTTTTTAAAAAAATTTTAAATGATTTTTTAAAATTTAAGGAATTTTTTTAAGAATTTTTTCTTTTTTTTTCCCTTACTCTTTGACCTCTCTTTGCTTGGGCCAGGGCCCATAGTAGCACACACTTGATTTGAGCAGACACTCACTTGCAATTGTGTCATTTGAAGTCACTTAAGACTTCCATGTATTTCTTTTTGAGGGGGTCGGAACCAGGGATTGAACTTGTGCTTGTCAGGGAAGCACATACTACACTGAGCCATCTCCCCAGCCCCCCATGTATTTTAATTCTAGGGTTTTAGTAAGCAAGTGTTCCAACCCTGAATTTCACACATTACGTTTTGAAAGTTGCCGAGTTGTTACAACTGCAGTGTCTCTGTCACTTGCTTGGAGAATACAGCAGTTGTGTGCAGCAGTTGTGTTCCCTGTAGAACCTGTCCCCCAAGATCCCAGCTAATCTTTCTGTGTTGCTGAGGTCAAGGCCCAGAATTTTATTTTGGATACAGTGTATAACCAATTGTTACAAGTAGGTCATCTTCATCATAAGGAATATTTTAGAAAAGTATCTTTGAGTATGTGGAATAATGGAAGAAGCTCTAAGTTGTAACAGTTTGCAGGACTGTCATTGGGATGGTGGCAACTTGAAAAAAGCATTAAACATGAGAATTTAGGTTTTACCAACATTTGCTTGAATTTCATAGGCTGCTGCACACCAAGGTATACAAAAGTTGCCAAATATAATTAACTTTCCATCAAAGGGGAAATGTGATTCTTTTCTGCTGGCCCAATAGGAAATGTAACAGTATTTGGTGGAAAGTCATCACTTAAAATTGTAACTGATGTTGAAAATTTTTAAAGATCAAAAATATAATTTTGTACAATTCTATCTATATACCTCACTGAGGCCACTTCTGCATGACTTTAAATCATTCAGCTGAAATGTGTAAATTTTCATACTAGCATATTTGAAAGTGTTTTCTCAATACATGCCTCTTAAAGGAGATAAGACTATGGGTGAATAATCAGCAAAGAGTTTCAGAGTTGAATTGAAAACAGCTTAAACAGTGGAGTGGTTCTGTGAGAGAACCTCAATAGAAGTTTCCCAGTGATCAATGGTGGTGAACCTATGGCACTCATGTTATTGTGCTTTTCTTTTAAGACAAAAAAATGATAGTGTAGAGTTGTTTTTTTTCAAAACTAATACTCAGTTTTCCAGTTTACTGGCTATATTGGCACTTTATAAGCAGTAAGTAGGCTTTAGGTTGCAATTTGACACTTAATCTCTAAAAGCTTTGCCATTGCTGCATAAATTTATCAAAGTTGTATGGCTCTGTAGTGATTATCACCTTCAGTCTCATTTTCTTAGAGATCAAATGTGAAGCTTAGAATGGGGAATATTCCGGGATAGTTCACTGTCAGAACTGGAACAAGATCCAGTTCCCTGGCTCCTAGTTTAATAACTCCTCAAAATTTCTCACACTTTCTCTCTCCTTTTTCTCCCATTCCAGTCGAAGTTCTGAACGCCAGAGTTACAGAGTACCGGAATCTCTCCATGAGCACCTCCATATGGCCTTTCTATGCCTATTCTCATATGTCATCTTCTAGCAACACAATAAGCATGGTGCAGTCAATATATTAATTAAGCAAAGTGAACATGCCAGCCAACGAATCAAAATAAAAATAAGGCATTAAAATCAGTGGAGACATTAAAATCTAATCAGAAAAATACCTACCATCTATCTTATTTGAATTATTAGGTAGAACATGATCATAAAATTTTGTGATTTTTTTTCCTGTGACCATTATACTAAATGAATTTCAACAGTGTGCTATTGGCTTACTGTACATTTTGGTGGCTAATTGTTCCTCTGTTTTTGAAGTGTTACCTTACTATATTGTTTACAGGTCAGGCTATTGAATTGATTTAGAATGTAACAGATATATCCAGTATCATTTTACCCAGGGTTGTATTGTATTGGGTTGGGCTGTGTTTAGTTTTCACATACTATAGTGTTTTGCTGTGTGGTGTTTGATACAAATTAAAATGTTATTAGTAGGAATAGAAGTTTATGTGCTTGAAAAACATGGCAGGTTCATGTTAATATGCTCTCTTTAGAATATTTCTGTAGGTTTTTTGGGGCACACACTTACAATGCCTCACTTTGGAGTGTGCTCAGAACCTGCTCATAAATATGCATGTGTGTAATTTGTTTTTGTAGATCTAACCTTGCATAATTAAATTAATAAGTTTTTGCAAGAGAGAAATAACTAGCCATACAAAGTAGGGAATTTCTTGCAATATTCACCCCTAATACACTCCTTTTCGATAGCTTGTAAAACAATTCATTTTTTAATGATTTTTTCAGCATTTCTACTAAAATTTATGTAACGTAACCATTACATGTTTTTGATTCTCAAGAATCCTATCTCCTAGGTTGAGTATTTAAAATTGAGCCATTTGTCATCTTCACCTGAGAAAGTGGTACTTGGGGCCTTAAAGGTATGCTAATTGCAGGTTATAAATCAAATAGAGAAATGGAGCATGTAGACATAGTTCTTACATATTGGCAGAAAATGTGTAAAACCATTGCAATGTAACCTTTTACACAGGTGCCATTTTCCAAATGCAAATGGCTTTAGCTCTTAGACGATTCTTTAAATAATAAGATGCAATCTAGCACAAGTCAGTCAGGGTGAAAGAGAATTGGTTCTGAATGAGGCCTTTCCTCCTTAAATGGACAATCTTCTCTATTGATCAGAGGGAGCCTGAGTACAGGTTTGGGGAAATGGCAGAGATGAGGGCAGAGAGGCATTGAAAATTACCCTTTGATTTATGCAAAAGAACTTGAAAAGATGTCCGCACTTGTCTTGAGCTTCAGTTTAACTAAATTGCCAATCTCGTTAAACACTTCAGTGAAGGAGCAAGTGCCTGTGATATATGACAAGCATCTCCCTATCCAAACTTTAACATCAAAATCTTTGGCATCAAAACTAGGCCTCCTTTTTCACTTGTTTAGATTCGTGCCTTTGTTTGTAGAAGAGTAGATTAGTACTATTTGCTTAATGGCGAGTGACTGTATTACACAGAGGTCAGCGGAATTCTCATTAATACTTATGAAATAATTGTACATTAGTAAAATGAAAATTTCTTTGCTCTATATTACATCTCTAGTCTATTGAGTTGTTGTACAGTGGTATAAACATAATAGATTCAAATTTCGAGTTAATATTTTCCACTGGAAAATATGAAGCCATCAAATTTGATATAGAGAAAAGGGTTGTTTCTCCTTCATGAAAATGACCAACAAAGACAATTTGATTTAGCATACCTTGAGACAGCTGGTAGGTTTGAACTGCAAAACAATGGATTTAACTAAAACTTTTTGTAGTTGATAAAACTGAAACCATTGTGAGACCCAGAAAATGTCCAGACTCCAAACGTAACTCTTTTTCATGGTGTGCTTCAGAGCATTTAAGACTCCATCTCAGAGCAGATCAATCTGGCTCAGAACACAAAGGAGGAAAACTGTGTCCAGCAGCTGGTATCCTATTTGTCTTATTTATCTGAATCCTGCTCAACTGTGATTTCTAAACAGTCTTACTTGAGCCATTGTCATTGGTTACCAGTGTTACCTGCAGTTAGAGATTAGAATTTGGTTTTACCTGTAGCTCTTTGAACCACTTGTTGTTCTCTTTCCTGCTGTCTTAATATTGGTAGAGAAGAAACTAGGATGTGCCTTTTGGAGACGCCTTGTATTTGGAGTGGAGTTTTGTGTAATTAGTGTCGATGCCTCTCCAGAAGGGCAGATCTGACCACATGAGTCCAGGAAGGATGCACCTGAGCTAGTCTAGATGTATTCCTTAATGGAGATGGAAACTTTTTTTTTGCAAAATGAACTTTTGTGTAGTTTGACATTTTGATGCAACATACTATCTCATTTAACTTTTTAAACTTTTGACAAAGATGTACATAGACCTAAAGTACAGCTATTTTCATGTTGCTGTAAGCACTGGAAGACTAATAATGACTTATTTTTAGTAAAAGATTGAGTAAGGAACATTCAGGGTAGTTGTATTTTGAGTGCCACCATTTTCTACATTGTTGATATTTTAAAAAGTTGCTATATAAATGAATTCAAGAAAACAAAGCTCAAAGCCCTAAAGCTCTGGTCAAATTCAACAGTTCTGAGAAAATGAAATTTTAAGATAGCACTGTTTAGTTGTGCAGTGACTTATTCAAATTCTGTTTATTCAGAACCCCCCATTGATAAGTCATTAGACTATAAATTTCCAGTTAAAAAGACAAGTCACAAAATAATCAGTGACTCTAAGCAAAAGTTTACTGGATGAATTGTATATATAAAATTCTAATCACTTATAATTCTTAGTTAAATTTTTAATCTTATTTTACAAGGGCCTTTATTTTTATTTATCCAAAATTATTGATTTTTCCATTTTTCTCACCCTTTTGCAAAAATATGCAAGAGTGCTGAAACTTGAATAAGACGGGTCTTATATACTGAAAAATAATCTAAAAGTTATCTTTTAAGAGGGTTTCAATAGTATCAATTTTTTACAAAAAGCATTATGTGACCATAATGAAAGTATATTTTAAAAAGGATTAAGATTAAATTAAGATAAATGGATTCATAAAAATTTCTATTTAAATACAGTATTTTCTTTTGCAATTGGAGCATGATTCCACAACCCGCTGTTGCATTTCATTTCACTTTTCTAGATTAGGCTTTAATTTGTAGCTAATCATAAAAGCCATCTTCCCCCCATTCCATCGAGTCATCTCTGTCAGTTTCTGATCACGCTAAAAACACTCTGATCTGGCCATGAGTGTTGTCCTCAGTACAAGGCTCTCCTCACTAGTGGGAAGCACCAGCTCACCTGCTCTCCAGTTGGGGAGGATGCCAGTGCCTCATCCCTGCCATCAGCAGGTAATAAATGACATTACACATTGAATCAGCTTTAATGGCCTGAGCAGTAAGCATAGTGATGTCTCATAAGGAACAATACTTATGTTACATTTTTGGTAAGGGAAGAGAGAAGGCTCAGGGCTTCTTGGAAGGGTATTTGGTATTTTTTCTCCCCTTTTCTTGTCAGTGTGTGCTTAAGTAAATCCACAAGTTTTCTCAGTTCTTTTAGTCTAGAGGGTGAGAAATCATGCATAGAATAATTCATTCTTATCTCATACATTTCATATACATTGAAATGGAAATAAAAATTATGGGGGAATCTGAATTTCCAAATTCTGATTAAGAATAGTGATAGTGGCCTAATTTTATCAGTGCCTGCCAAAGGCAATAGAATAAACTGCATACAAAAGAGAACACCAAATATTTTTGCCAATTTAGTTCATAGACTAATCAACTTGTAAATATGACAACAAATCTACAGGCTGAGCACCAATTCACCAATTGGTGCCATCTTTTCATTTTTCTTATTCATAGTTTTTAAGGTTTTTATTTTATGACATTTTATATCTCTAAGCAACTAATGATTTTAAGAATTTAATTTTGAAGGAGAGTTAGAGAAAGTTTATAAGTTTTATTTTACTACATGTATTCAGCCTACTTAGATTCTACACTAACACTAAAGCATGGCAGATATAGATGACAGTCCATAACTACTCTACAGTTCACAATTTAAGAACAAAATCTAACTTTATACAAAAATAATAATTGTTAACTAACTATATTTAGTTGTTGCTCTGGCAACAAAACTACAACATGGCTACCTTTTAGACATTTGTGTGTGCGTGTGTGGAAATTTTATTTGTAAACGTGGTTTGTGACAGTATAAGCATAGAGATGATATAGCTCAAAACTCAGAAATCAGATATGGTTGAATATTTTAATCCCTAAGTCACATGTGAAAGCTGAATTTGTGTCCTGTAACTTTTTGGTCAAGAAGTTTACAATCCATGGATTCTAGAAGCAGGCTTTATAGTTTGTCAACTTTGTTGTGTGGATTGGTTTATTCCACAGTATTTTTACTGCAAAACACTATTGTAGTGGCAAATTTCTCTGATGCTGAAATTATGTATGCAAATATCCATGAGGATTGAAATATGATTAAACATATTTGTGAAACCATACATCAAGATACTGTGGAATGGCCCCTGAACAGTGTTTAAGAGAGATGCTGCAGTTACCTGATTGTCAAAGCTAGGGTGCGAATGTGTGAGAGACACCTTTTTTGCACTTATGTATATAGTCCATGAAAGCAAACCTTAGAGCTTTTTAAAAAGTGTATAAGTAGACTGTGATAGTAATGGAAAAGTCAGAGAAGCTAAGACTTCTAGGAAGCATAATGTTGCTTTGCTATTGTGGAGGCTTTCTGGTTAGCTACATCTTTTTGGAAGAGAAAATTGGTAACAGGTAACAGGTGAACAGTAGCTAACAACACTGAGACAACTAGCAAAGATTGTTTGCTTTTTAAGTGAATCCCCACTTTACACACACACACACACACACGCACACACACCCCAGGTAGGTTGTGGCAGAGGTTTTCTGTTTTTAGGGATTACCAATTCAGAGTTCATCATTTCACAGAAAATTGTTATGTGATATCAGGATGTATCTTAATTGATATATATTCAAGTGACATTTAAAATATTAATCTTGACCTCTGTTCCTACTTCAAGATCCACAACTCTTAAAAAAATTGGCAACCATTGCATGATTTCATTTCCTCATTAAGTGTGGCCAGTATAGGGCAGTTTTCTCCCTTCAAGGTTGGAAGCATGCCCTTGGCACAACCCTAACGACAGCTTTATTTACATTGTACGTGTTCAGGAGGAGCTGTTTTCTGACTTCCGTTTACCAGATTACAAAGTACTATTTCACTGTCACTTGAGCCTCCCAGTGTTTTGTTTAAATGAAAAAGAAGAGAACCAGCCAAAGTCTTATTTAACATAAAGAGAATGCTTCACTC
Organism: Ctenomys sociabilis; assembly: GCA_004027165.1. Classification (NCBI taxonomy): domain Eukaryota; kingdom Metazoa; phylum Chordata; class Mammalia; order Rodentia; family Ctenomyidae; genus Ctenomys; species Ctenomys sociabilis. Next base: position 14,362 of record PVKA01032069.1, read on the forward strand.
TGAACACCTCTACCAGGTTTAGCTTCACACCACCTACAGATAACTGTGGAACTTTTTTGTCCCCAAGTGATGTAGCCTAGGAAAGGTTGAGGTAAGAAAGAAGGGATGGAACAAATCAGGTACTTGGAGTACCTAACTCTGGAAAATAGCAGCATTCTGGTGAGAGAAGAACTGGCATTGCTAGCTATTTTGCCAGCTCTGTTAGCGAAAGAATCATAGGGCTGGAGAGTATAGCTCAGTGATAATGTGTTTGCTGCCTTATATGTGGCCCTTACCTACACTCCCAGATAGACAGAGACAGACAAACAGACAGAGCCAGAAAGCAATTCAAGCCTTATAAGTTGTCCACTAACTCAGGGCCAGTTGGCTAGAAATTTTTTTCTCCCATCAGTTCATAATCACTTAGTGTCCATGATGAAACACATAGCTTGACAATCTGACCAACATTTCCATTGTTATAAATTGTAACCACTCTTTCATCTTATAGCTAGGAACACCTAACCTCAATCTTATCACCAACATAATTTTCCAATTTAACCCCTGTGCTTGTGTTCAGATACCCTGGTGAATTTGTAAGCCAGAAAAAAAGAATGTATTTTCATAAGTTTAGTAGAGATATGAGATTTGTTTTGTTTCACGGTGCTTGAGGTTGAACCTAGGACCTCATGAATGCTAGCAAGTACTTTGCCAATGAATTATATTCACAGCCTGAGATGTGAGATTTTAAGTCAACAAGAATCATCTAGGGCTCCCAGTCTTTGGAGCCTAATACATTCATGATGGGGCCAAAATTCATATGTGTTGCTGCTGGGTGGCTCTGAAGCACCAGTGGTACATGCAAGACTGTCTCATTGCATGGTCTAAGACAGTCCTATCAGGTGATACAAGCCAGCGGAAACATGTAAGCATAGTGACTATGTTAAAAGAAGTAAAATAAGTCAGGGTATACAATATAACAAAGACATGTAATTAAGACCAAAAAGAATCTATTAAGATTTAGCATGATTAATTCATATAGTTTCCAGTTCAATTTGTCCTTGCCTATAAGGAATTTTTCATTAATTCTTAAAAGCTGGAGTATTACAAGAAATTTTATCTTTATGTAGAACTTTTTCTCAATTGTATTCCTAAAACAAATATAGATATCACTATGCAATAAGTTACAACTCTTTGTAGAAAATGAAAAAAATCTTTACTAGTCATCTACATCATGTTATTTAAAAAAAAAATACCTTTGTAATAAGACCTAAAGTAACACAAGTATCGTAACATAACTATCATATATAAGTTTTTTTCTCCCAAACACACAATGTAAAGATTTACCTGTCGTAGAACTGCTTGGTTTTAAAGTTTTATTTCCGTATACAGATGTTATTTGTTAGTGATAGAAACCAAATTATTTTGTTGCTGTGTCTTTTGTGTCTAGCAGTTAAGGAATGATATAATCACATATCTAGATTCTGGAAATACCCTTTTCAAAAATGTCTCCTTTTATTTTTATTGTTGCTGCTTTAATTCATAGAAAATGAGCCATTTATTTCCAAATTCACAGATTTAAATTATATATAAATTGGCTTTGAAGCTAGGTCTGTGTGTTGTTCATGATGGTCTTTAACTCCTGGGTTCAAACAATCCTCCCTTTGGATTAGCTGGATCTACAGGTGTGTGCTGCTATGCCTAGCTATGAAGATTTTTTTAAATAAAGGGTTAACTCCTAAATGTACTCTTTAAGTGTTATCTGTATGCATTCATATAATAACAATTTGGAATGTAAAAAAGTGACAAACTATGTTGACAAAAGTAGTTTATACCTATAATAAAACATTTAGCCCCATACAAAAACTATAGACTTAAATAATCAGAATATTTTACCCAAAAATTCCCATTTTATCAAATTTTGCCTACAAAATTCAGTATCTCATTCCCTTAACTGCATATATGTTGACTTTTGTTTTTTTCTCAAGTTCTAGTGGTGTAGTGCCTGTGTTTAGACGTGTGCATTTTGTAACCATTCTAGTATGCTTTTATGTTTTTGTTCTTTTAATAAAGTATATAAATTTCATGGTTCTGTCTTTTTTATGAATCCATATTCATACATTGGGAGTTCACTTAAAAGTTATGCACATCCTAGCACATCAATCCTAATACTTTGCAATTCAAATAAAAAATTTAAATTCATAATTTGGTCCAATGTTATATTTCTTACAAGAGTAAATATACTTCCAAATATTTCCAATATTTTTAATTCTATAAACAATATATCCTTTGTTTAAGATATATTATTTGTATAGATTGAAGTTACTAGAAGAAAGACACAAGAAAGACAATTGTATTTTAGTAAAAGAAAAATTAGAATCTTGATCATGCTTACTGGTTTCTGTTGTACTTGAGAAATCAAAAAACATAGTCTAAGATAGGGTATCAGAAATTTCTGGGTGCCAGGTATTCATTTCCATCCTGCATCTTCAGTGTGATTTATGAAACCAAGGATGTTCATTTCATCCTTTTCCAGATGGGCATGATAATGAGATGTGTGTATTTTTCCACTAAAATGTTTTGTCACTTCAAATTGGTTATCTTCAACAAAAGAGACAGGAGTGAAAGGATAATTATTTTTGTTCTTTAAGCAAACAAATGTAAATTGATAATGCTTTATTCTGTCAGACTTCTAAGCCTTTCATACAAAACAATCCAGAATTTCTCTGCATTGATCACTCTTCTGTAGTCAAGGTGACAAACCCCAGCTGAAGAGCATTTGAATCCCAGATTGTGGTAGAGTTAAGACTTATTCATCTATCTGTAGGAGTGACACATCCCTGGAGGAGGTTGGGCTCTTGTCCAGTATCAGTTATACCATATGGATGTCCCTTGTACTTTCCTACTTCTAATGTGGTTCCCACTTTGTCATTTCTCGATTAGCCAATTATAATCAAAGCCAAATTTGATGTGTTTTGTGTGTTTCTGTGAGCCTGATAATCCTAGCATTACAACCAGTTCAGTATATAGACAAGAGGTCTTTGGTCTCTTCAGGCTTCTGTTTGTCTCTCTCTTTGAAGCTGCTGACTGACAAGTAGAGAATTAGGGGAGGCTTTCCCAACCCTGGTCAGAATAAAGTATTGGAGTTCTTATTTGTCAGAAGAAAGGTAACCCATAGGCAAAACCATATGTAAACCAAGTTTTTCTTGGATACATTTCAACTTCTCTTCAGGGCGTCTTTCTAAGGCCCGCCTTCAGCTCTCATGGAGGGCTTTAGCCCTCTAAAATTCCTATGGTAGCATTTGTCAGGTCTGTATCCTCAGGCAGATCTGTACTACTTCGCTTCAGAACTTTCCTTGAGCATGTCAAGCTAAGGGAGAGCAGCTCACAGTTGAGATTTGAGAGAGAAAATCTAACTCTGCTCTTAAAAGTAGTGTTTGTTTACTGTGATTACCCTCGTGGGAGTATTTGTATTTAAAAAGGCAGGACTCTCCATTGGTAAGCATCAGACAGCCATGTGCACACATTCCCAGGAGATGTAGCACATTAAACACAGCCATTCTGTAATGCTGGATTCTTAGGAGATGTGTTTCATTGAAGCTATATTCTAGGCATTAAATCTCAGCATTTAGGAGCAGCAATAAAATTCCTACAGATGAGTGCTACAACCATTTACCACCTCAAGAAGGTCAGAAATTGATGGCTTACAATTTTGTAATTGTGAGGAATGTTCCTGAAATAATAATGAACCTATAATATTGACTAGATAGTGATCTTCCTCAAATTCCATAGACACAAATTCATTCCCATGGTCAACATCTGTAATGATCATGACAGTGACAGATTTGCACATGATCATACTTCTGGGGAAACCAAAAACCTACAAGGTGTGGTCAAAAACTAAGGATGTTTTTTAATATCCTTATTTTTAATTATAATAAAAGCCATACTCTTCAGCCAGTAAAATAGCTCAGCCATCTACAGGGGACTTCAGTTTGACCCCTGGCACTACATGACACACAGCCCTGCCCTCAGGGAGGGCTGGGCCAGTCAAAATTAATAATAGAAATAAAAGCCCTACTCTCATTAATTCTCCTGAAAATAAACTCCATCACCTTGAGCATACTTAGCCTATTACTTTTGCCACTTTCTAAAGCAGTTCTGAAACTCTACTTTCATGACAATTTTTTCTTGCACTGTACTGGCAGCTTCAATGCCCTGAATTCAAAATACTATTTTTAGGGTCATTTTGACTTTGGAGAAGAGCCAGAGTTCACATGGTGTCACATTTGGTAAATAAGAGTGATGAAAATATCCTGCCTTTCTGTTGGGTGGTAGGTGGAAGCAGCATTCACTGCATATTTTAATCACATTTCATAAATAAAAACATAAAGTGACTTCTCAGAACTGCTGCATAAAGGGCCCAGAACTATGGGATAAGTGTGTTCAAAGGGTGATGAATACAAATATGCCTTTTCATGTAAAAAAATTTAAATTGTGAACCTTCACTATTTTAGTCACACCTGGTACACTTGCTAATCTTCAACAGATGAATACAGATACTCTTATATTTTAATTTGGCTTTTTGCTGTACTAAACATTGCTATTTAAATAAGTCCATGTAGATTTCCATTTAACTAACTAATTGAACACTTCTTCCCCAAGAAGGACAGTGAACTTCTGGGAAATAAAAATCAAGAGTTCCAAGCACAGTACTTTAGATAGAAAGGGCTGCCATGGGGACATAGGGCAATGTTTATGAAAGGTACAGATGATCTGATTCTCATCTTTACAAACAGATGCCCAGAGCAAAAGCACAGGATTCTGAAGCAAAGGTAAAAATCCACAGAAGGAGGCAGTGCTGGTGAGAGTATGCCAGTACTTTTCGCATTGTGCATAGAAACAGAGCACAGTGCAAGGACAACAAAGGAACCCAGTGCAAGACAGTTTCCCTGATGATAGAGCAGGAAGTGTTTCCCTGAGAGTGATAGCATGCACTGTTTTCATGTATCACCACATAGAGTAACAGCAGGTAGATAGCCGATACAACCCACTGAAGAACACAGTGTGTTCTGTAAAATTGGACTTAAGGGAGCGGAGAAGGAATCTGGGGAATGTCTGTAGTAAGTGTATTCCCAGAAACCTTGTGGCCATGCAAGATGAGTAACCCCTGGTGGATCAGTGCAGTTCTTAAAAAGAGAGAGGAAAAGATTAAGATTGTCACTGAAACTTTGCCCTTAGCTGTCATGACCTTAAGAGTGGAACAATAATTTCTTTGGGAAAAATTGGCTTTTAAGAGTTAAATGTGTCCATATTAATTGAATATATCGTGGTGGTTATTGATGTGCCTTTGTTAACTATTTAATAAACGTGTGTGTGGTTCATTGCAATTGTCTTGGTTTTTATTTGTAACAGAGACTCAATTTGAATTTGTTTATGGAAAGTTTACATTAGGAAAATGTATTCATATGAGTCAAGAAAAATCAACAGTCAGTATGGGGCTCTAGGTACCACTGTCAACGAATGAAGGATTTGTGCTATGAGGCACAACCCAGTTTTACGAATGGGGTATAAGAACTCACTAATAATATCAAGCATTTACCATAAACTGAGCCACAAGCCAAAAATAGAGACCACTATGGTTAGCAACTCTTTTCTCCTGATGGACACCACCAGAAATATTTTAGAACTCAACAATGCTGGGGATCTTAGAGGTCATTAGGATGACACTGTGGCGCCAGTGATAAATGAAGATCATTCAGGAAATTTGGCAAGGAGCATGACCAACATACAGCCACATTGACGTTTGCTATTTTCTATTCACCCATTCTGGAGAAATATCGTCTTTGTGGGACCAAAGAATCAAGCAAATGAAAAAAACCCAGTCGCAGATATTGTTAGGACAGCTTACAGAAAATCAGTCTAGGAATAACTTTTTCCATGACAATGGACTACAAACCTTAAATAACATGTTACAATTATTATCCTGCACACATTTGGTTCCATGCCACTGCTCTCCAAACCTCCCTTATAATCCAACCTCCACATTATTGATGGCATCATTTTTCTAAAGTCAAAATCTGTTCATTTTCCTTCCCTGACTACAAATCTCCATGGCTCTAGGCAAGGCCTACATGCAAACAGCACTTGTATGCTCTGTCCTTTAGCTTCATCTTTGTTTTCTTTGTCACTTTTCATCAAAGAAAACCAGAGGTGCACAGGTATTAAAATAGGGAAAGCAGATTTTGTTCAGAACTATTGCAATAAGGGAAAAATCTCAGTACTGAACTAAGTTCATTTCTAAACATAACAAGGTAAAATGAGGACTCCCATCCAAGGAGCAGGGTGGGAGTCAATGGATGGAAAGTAATTAGGAGAGAAGAAAGGGGGAGTGGCATTCTGGGTAAACTGGCCTAAAAGGATTCTCACTGCAGGCAGCTCAGGTTTATGGAATTTTATCGGATGGGTTGTGAAAGACGAGAAATCTGATCAGACAGTGAGGGTAATTAGATAGAATCAGGGCTTCTGGCTAGATCAGTCAGCAGAATTCTTGCTAAAATTGGCCCTACAAAGATAGAAAAGGATGTCCAAGGGTTGAGGCCTAGTTGAAGGATTTAAGAGAGACTAACTAAAGTTTGGTCAAGAAGCGACTAAAATTACTTTTTGGGAAATACATTTCAAAAAACTTTTCACATTCAGAAGCCACTCCCCAAAAGCATTAGAAGGGGTAAAAAACTCTTACTATTGAGTAAGCATTGAACCAGAACATGATACACATCGTAGGATGCCTGCAAAGAGAATGCAGAGACAGAAAAGGATACCGAACCCTTCATGTAGCAAGCAGACACACCCCATTACATGCACCATCTCACAGTAAGCGATAACCAGCCCACATATAAGAGAAACACCTCTTGTCACACAAAATTTTGTCCACATTTATCATTATAATGGGATGTTGCCTGAGTTGGCTTTATCTGGAGGCAAAATATGTTTTCCGTATCTTTATGACAGGAAGCAGTTTTGCAGATTGAAGCATTGCTGCCTTCCCCCACACAGATGTTAGGTTCCTACCCTCCTATGGGAATGGGGAGATAGGGGAGCTAACTCCCTTGCTGTTTGCATATCAAAAAGATGTCTCCCAAGAGTTGAGAGATCAGGAGAAAACCTTGTTTATTTAGCCCTTGTAAAGACTGTGCATTTCAAAAGGACACAGGAGGAAATGTGGAGAGAAAAGGGGTGGGATGTAGTCTCTTTCCTTTTTTTCAAGGGTAAAAATTACACTTCTAGTCTTTAATTTAAATTTACCCTTGTTTCAGACACTTTCCTACATTCACACCATCGTTTCCTACATCTCTGTGCCATTTTTCCATCCATATATTATCCCCCACTTCTTTGAAACTTATCAAGATACTTACCAGCGATGAACTCCTCCTCAATCTTCTCTGGGCTTAACCTGCTACCATTGAGATACAGCTAATATTGTTCCCATGCTTACCAGTAATCACAAAACTCAGTACCCATGTCCCATACAAGGGTTCTAACATTGTTCACCTTGCCTCTGGGCTTCTCAGGAGTAAGAACTAGATTTAACTGAGCTTGGTGTCCTTTATGATGCCAGTATTGTAGCCAAACAGTAAATGTACAATAATAAGAAGAACAACAAATAGTAGGCATTTATGTAATGGTAAAGGGAAATTTCGGGGGCCAGGGAGATAGCTCAGTAGAATAAGCACTTGCCTGGTAAGTGCACGGTCATGAGTTCAATCCCAGGCACTGCAGAGAAAAAAATGAAATTTCATAAATTTCAATTCTAAAAGAACAGCTAAATTTCATGGGTCTAGAAAGTTACCAGACAGCAGGTTTCTCCTCACCATCTCTCTGCCTCAGCCTCCCTATCTGTCTGTCTCTCATTGCACTAGTCTCCTACTTCTCTATAAGCCAGCTTTCCCAGCTTACTGTTCTCACTCAGAGGCCTGATGGGGCAACTCTCAGAATGGTAGCCATATTGTAAGAGTCTACTTAAGTGCTAGCCTGTACCAGAAACACCCAGAAGCCTTGAAGAACAGGTTGCTGCCACCTGTGCAGGTATCTCTGGTTAGGTTATTGTGTGGATTTGAACTTCTAATAAATTCCCAGACAACTGACTTTCATGACCTAGGAATCACACATTGAGAAACACTGGTCTATATGACCTTCATGGATGCTGCCCTGCAAATAGTTGACCCAGTCAATAGGCTCCAATTCCTGGTTCTCATAAAAGAAACAAATCAACTCTACTTGAGTCTGATTGTTTATTTGTGTTACATCCAATTGTGTCCAAGTGGTTAGAGTCACATGACACCATGCCATAGTCTCTTTGAGGCTATGGACTGAAAAGCATTTTAAAGAAGGTGATTTTATATTATACTCACCACCGTAGCTGCTTTGAAAGCTATAAGAATTCCCACATAGAGGGCTAAAGAGATAGCTCAACAGCATAAGTGCCAACCATCAAGCAAAAGATCCTGAGTTTGAGTCTTGATACAACAGCAACAACAACAAAAAAAAAAGAATTCCCACACTGAATTAAATATTTTATCTACATGGTTTAATTCTCTGTAGACAACACACCTCATAAAGAGCACAATGACAATCTCTAGCAAATCATCTCAAAGTGAAATAAAACTTGACATCCAGATTTAGATTTATAATCTTCCCTCTCAAACATGGGACGTCTCCATCCAACTGCCCAGGCTAGAAACTCTTTTAACTCGATTTTCCTTGATGTCTATATCAAATCTGTCAAGTATCATTCAATTCGATCTCCAAATCACTTTCTCTATTCTTACTGTGCCTCATAGTTTAAGCTCACAGTCTGCTGTAACTCTCTGCCTTCAACCTACCTACTAGAATTGCTTTTCATCTTTGCTTCTTGGATCAGCTGTCTTGATATGGGCCAGCTGAAACCTGAACCTATTGTACACAGCAGCACGCAGCACAAAGCAACTCTCAGAGTGCCATACAAGGATCGTCATATATGCTATGATGTGATGAGGTAAAGGGTTGGGAAGCTCAGATCTAAACCATGAGGTCAGCTATGTGTTTAAAGCCTCTCAGTGATGTGCAATACATATGCCCTATGGTAGTCTTTATCATCTGCCATGAACCATTCCCTGGCCGTCTCTCTGGTCTCCTTTATTGCAATTGCCTGCCTTGGACTTAGCTTTCAAAACCCATAAATGCATGCAGGTTCTGGCACCCATCTTACAAGCCACTACTTGTGGTTTTTGTTCTACCTGGAGTACCTACCCTTCTTGCTACTTTTTTTTTTTGCCCAGAAAGCATCCCCTGAGAAGCCTCCTGTGTGTGTTCCCTAATCCTACTAGCATAATCCTCTGAAATCCTTCTAATGCCTTGAGCATGTAATTGCTATTGGACTCACTGTATTATTAATACTCTCACTGCATTATTAATTGTTATTATTATTGTCATATATCCCATTATTATATTTCCAGCATGTGCAGCAGTAAAAATTGTGCAGCACAACGGCAAAATCCAACTAAAAAATGGGCAACAGAACAAAGGGCTTCAATAGAAATTTTTCCATAGCAGAAACACAAGCCACATATCATGCTATCTGCCTGTAACCCCAGCACTGAGGCTGAGGCAGGAGGATTGCTGTAAATTTGAGACCAGTCTATGCTGCAGTGTGAGTTTAAAGCTAGCCTAAAATGCATAGTAATATTCTGTGTTGAAAGATGAAAGAAAGAAAGAAAGAAAGAAAGAAAGAAAGAAAGAAAGAAAGAAAGAAAGAAAGAAAGAAGAAATGAAGAAAGGAAGGAAGGAAGGAAGGAAGGAAGGAAGGAAGGAAGGAAGGAAGGAAGGAAGGAAGGAAGGAAAGAAGGAAGGAAGGAAGTTAAAAGGGCTGGGAGTGTATGCCAAGTTTCAATCCTCAGTAAAATGAGGAAGAAAAGAAATGGGAGGAGGAGGAAGAAGAAAAGAAGGAAATGAAATGTAAATGGCCTGTAAGTGCATGAAAATATACATGAGATCATTATTGGCAAAATAAAATCAAAATCACAATGAAATATTATTTCATATAAACTCTAAAATATTTAAGTGAAGGGAATAATGTATTAGAATATAAAAATCAAAACTATCATGCTTTAACAGTAAGAACTAATATGGTACAACCACTGTAAGAAGCAGTTTGATGTTTTCTCCAGGAGCGAAACAGAATGGGTATATAATAGATCCACTCTTGATCATATTAAGAACTGAAGGCAACTCTCAAACACACACACATCTATATTCATTATTCACAAATAGCTAAAGTGTGTAAGCAACCCGAGTGCCCATTGATGAATGAATGGATGGAAAAGTATGTATTATTCACAGTGGAATTCATACCAATAGTATATAAGTGCATTAGAATATTAGTTATCGGGCCAGGGAGATAGCTCAGTTGAATAAGTGCTTGCCTGGCAAGTGCAAGGGCCTGAGTTCAATTCCTGGTTCTTCAAAAAAAAATATTGGTTATCTATTAAATGCAGGAAACCCTATTTAATTCAACAATATTCATTAATCTTGACGACATTTAATGAATTAACCCAGTCACAGAAGGGCAAATACCACACCGTATATGACACCAGGAACACTCAAATGTATTGAAACTGATATTAGAGTAGTGGCTGCCAGGACAGAGACAGGGAATGGGAATTACTGTTCAATCAGTAAGGTTCAGTCGTACAAGATAAAAGCAGTTCTGAATTTGGGTGGTAGTATAACGTTACACTGCCGAAATTAATGCTAGTTAAGGTGTTATGTGTATTTTACCACAAATTTTTTTGAGGGCAGGGCTGGCACATCATGTAGTGGTGGGGACTGAACCATGGTGCGCTGCACCTGCCTAGGCTTGCCTAAAGCAGACGGTTTAAACTGCTGAGCTATCTCGCCAGCCCTTTTACCACAATTGAAAAATAAGAAGCAAACGACTCCCACAACTTCTATGTTGAACCTAGACATACGAATCCCTCTTTCAAGGGAAGACACAATTCTGGAGCTCAGTTTCGCTCCAGGTGTGCTGCAGATATTGCCTTCTGTGGTTCTTCCGTGTGACCCAGAGCACCAAGAAAGCCTGTGAAACACAACATACAGGCAGGAAGCTTCTTTTTTTTTTTTATCTTTTTTTTTCCATTTATTTTTATTTTATTAAAATACAAATGTCAATCAGACAGTTTCAAGACACCTTAACCATACAGAGTCAATGAATTAATACATTGCAAACTGTTTTCATAACGTTTTGGTACTGTACAAGGTGCATACATGAAATTATATTTACAGGTTTTTTATAGCTGAA
>PVKA01032070.1:0-25679 GCA_004027165.1 Ctenomys sociabilis
AATAAAATAAAAATAAATGGAAAAAAAAAAAAAAAAAATTTCTGGCCTCTGATTCTGCCTAAGCGGGTGTTTTAATCCACTGAGCTATTTGTCCTCATCTTCTTTCAAAGATGTAAAATCATGTGAAATGGGGCCAGGAAATAAATATGTGCTACCTATATGACATGCGACATAAATTCTATTTTTATAAGTATAAAATATGAAAACTAAAAATAGGACAGATAAATGTGGAGTAATAAATCCTGTAAATGAATTTATTAAAACTCTCCCCAAAGAAACATTCAGAACGACGCTGTTCATTAATGAACTGTACTTTATCCCTCAGTGCCCCACCGATCCTTCAAGCACTCTGTCAGTACTGATAAAGAAGAGGACACTTCACAGTATCAGAAGCAAATTATAACTACAAAACATCGTCTCACAAAAATATGGGTGAAGAAAGATTATAAACCACTAGCAAACCACAATCTAGCAAGAAACTAAGACCATTATTCACCATAATAAATGAGATTTACCACAGGATTTCAGTAGATTTAAAATCCCCAAATCCACGTAATATATTGCCATATCAATCCATTAAAGGGCAAAATCAACAACATTATCTCAACTCTTAGAATAAAGCTTTGCAGAAAATTGTCCATGTATTAATTATAAATACACTACAAATTAGAATAAAAATGTAATTTCATTGTCCTGATTAAAGACATCAAAAGTATAAATAAAATACTTCAAACTGTATTATTATTGAAAGGGTTTGTGAGTGATTAGTCGTAGTACATTTTAGATATTTGATAGGATTAATGAATGAGCAGGGTTTTGAACATTTGTTTCATTTTAAATTCAGAGAATATTAATAGTGCCTTCTTATTAATTCATTCAACTTTGTACTTGGAATTCTAGCTGAGAGAAAAATTAAAATTAAAAATGTTTCTACTTAGGAAAACTCAAAGTAGAAACCTATATCTATTTTAATACAATAAAATCTTCCATGTAGAATATAGTATAGACTGGGTGAGGTAGCACATGCCTATAATCAATCCCAGCACTGGGGAGGCTGAAGCAGGAGAATCACTATGAGTCTGAACTGCATAGTGAGACCCTGAACCAAGTACATAACTTTAAAAACCAAAAGAGAAAATTGTGAGAAATCCATTAAAGGCTATTAGGACTAATAAATATATTCATTATATGATATTGATAAATAATCATCAGTTTCATTTACTTATTGCAATGAGTAGTCCAAAGGTGAAATGGATAACATAATTCCAATTATTTCTAGAGTATCAATTGTTTTGTTTTAGAGTTTCAATTATTTTACTTGAAATTATAATTATTCTAAGAGAATTTTATTTATTTATTTATTTAACCAATCAATTAATTAATTAATTAGATTTCAGTACTAGTGATCAAACTCAGGACCTTGCACTTGTCAGGCAAGCATTTATTCCACTGAGCTACCTCCCTGGCCCTGATTCTAAGATAATTTTAAAGTAAGGTGTGAGAATAAGTTTTACTTGATTATTCTGTAATAATTTGTGGGTAATTAAAATTTAATTAATTTGAGAAATAGTAAGACACTAATTTTATGGAAAAGAAAATGTAATATTGTTGCAAAGTCAATAACCATCAAATTAATTCATGGAGACACAACACAATCTTTATCAATCCCAGCAGGGCGCTTTGTATAAATGAGAAAATTCATTTTAAAATTTATATGCAAGTTGAATGATCTGAGATAGCCAAAGCCATATTGAAAACAAAATAAAGTTGAGGAACTCAAACTTTTTTGTTTCAAACTTTACTGCAAAGCTATAGTAAACACACATGCATATTTGTTGATTATGCAGATGTGTAAAATGAACATAATGGTAAGTGAAGGTACAGAAATAGGCCAATACCTTTGAGATCATTATTTTTTTACCAAGAATGCTAATAAATTTAATAGGAAAGAATATTCATTTCAGAAAATAGTTCTGGGATTATTGGATATAAAAATGCAAAGGAATAAAACTCATAAAACTTATGCCTCATACCTTACTCAAAATTATCTTAGAATGGATTATAATTTTAAGTATAAGAACTGAAACCCTAAAATTTGTAGAAGAAAATATAAGTTTTTATGACATTTGCTTAAGCAAGATTTGCTAGAGGATTATACTAGCAGTATAAATGACAAACCAAATACAGTAACATGTACTTTATCAAATTGAGTACTTTTGCACTTCCAAGGATGCCATTACTAAAGAAGAAACACAGAACAAAGACAGTATTTTAAAATTTGTATGCTGTATAAAGCACTATGTAGAGTATGTAAGAAAGGTACAAGTGAACATTATAAATACAATGAATGTGCAGATTCTCAAATATTTGTCTGAAGAAGATGTGCAAATGAACTCTAGATATCTACAAGCTACTCAAAATCATTTAACACTGGGGAAGTGCACACTAGAACCACAATATAATGCTGTTTCAAATCCAGTAGGACAGTGATTAACCAAAACTACAATAACAAGTTTTGGGGAAGATGTGGAGAAAATGCAGCATAAAATTTATTTCAGAGATTATGAAAATCTTTCTTTCCCAGCACAGTTAATGCACAAAAACACCACTGCTGATGCCACTTAAATGGGTGAATTTTGTAAATCTTCTTATATATGCACACATGATAGTGTGCATTGGCCACTTTCTCAGTGTGGGCAGAAAATACCTGACACCTTCAGTTGGAGGACGGGTTCATCTTGGCCCAGGGTTTTAGAGGAATTGGTCCCTGATTTGCTGGCTCCAAGACACAAATACCATGCCAGAAGGGCCAGGCTCATTCCATAGCAGACATAGAATGAGAAGGGAGGAGGCAGGGATGTTGACACAACTTCCAGAGGCACACTCCTGGTGTCCCACCTCTGCTCAACAGACCCTCACCCTCTAACAGGAGAGGAAGCTATAAACTCATCAATAGAAAAAAGATTCATTGTTGACTGTAGCCCACCATAATCCAATGCCCCCCCCCCCTTTTTTTAGGTGTGGTACCTCGGATTGAATTTAGGACTTTGAGCTTGCCAGGCAGGCACCTGAGCTATCTCCATAGGTCTATTTTCCTTCTTTTAAGATAGAAAGAAATACAGAGTCATTCCTAATAGCTAGATAGTCAGTGTTGTTGGCTTCATAAATTAGATGGCCTTTGTTGAAATTATTTAACTGTTTTTCCTTTTTCTTTCTTTTTTTTAAGATGGACAAAAGTCATGGGGAATGTAAATAGAAATGAATATGTTATTTAGGAAAATAAGCAGCAGCAAGAGCCAAAGACCATTTGGCCAATGGTTAATAGAAAGTTAGTTACTCTTTACTACATGCTATGTAATCCAACAAGAATCCAGCTGCCACAGGGATCCAGACCTTGCCCAAAAGTGTGCAATTTATGAAAGTCCATATTTACTACTTGGCTAATAAGTATGTAGTGATTTAAACTTAGATAAACACCCAGTTGCTTAACTGGATATAAAAATCTGTGACTCAGCAATAGAAATGTGTCTTGAATTCAATAGCAGGAGCTTATGTCAAAGACAAAAATGAGGAAGTGCACAACCTCACTGCTGAAAGTCCTTGGAGATTTTACTACTACTCATAAATCTCCACTGCTGCATGGGGGAAAGAGCAGAAAGTTACAAACACCAGCATGAGGATGGCCCAAGTCTAGTGAGGCTAGTGGTGTGGACACCGACATTTGGTTCTGTATTAGTGTAAGAGCCTCAGAAACTGTTATATTTTAGGTATTAATAGATGATATGGAATTTCCAGCTATATTATTGTAGAGTAATAGACCCTAACTATAGCCTAGCACGCTAGTACCTCTAGAATACTGCCTCTACCTACATATTCTTTTTAAGTCTAAACTAATTTTTCTTCAAATATCAAAACTATACACTATATCACTAATAATTGCACACTTCTCTCTTCTGTTTTAATTTTTTAAAGAATACAAAATAGTAAAAAATAATTAGAAAAGATGGAAAATTTCTTTAAACAAAGTAATAGAAATTTAACATGGTTGTTGGATTGCACGATGCAATCTTCAAATTAGATGATTAGAGGGCCAGCCCAATAGCTCAGCGGACTAAAGCACCTGCTTAGGCAGCTCAAGGCGACCTGGGTCATATCCCTGGTGTGTGGTGCCAGCCCAGCCGCTGGGGCACACTGAGAGAGCAATTGATCCTGGGCATGGTGGTGCACGCCTGTTATGCCAGCACTTGAGAGGCTGAAAAACAGAAGTATCACCACAAGTCTGATCTACATAATGAGACTCCATACACCCTGTAGACACTGTCCTAAATTCATTAAAAAAAAAATAAAATAAAATACAACAAATTAGTTGTTAAAGTTACCAGATATAAGTGTGAAAACCTGAAAGAATAAATAAAACCCTCTGTCCTAAAGTGTTAACACAGAGTATGTTTTCACTCAGGCCTGAAGTTATTATAACCTATTTTCTTCTCAGGCATGTGAGGAATATTAGGCCATGGAGTGGTTGAAAAACTCTGTAGCATTATCTTTCTGTTTTCTCCCTTCACTGCCTTCTCATTGCTGTTTTCGCAAATCTCAGTCTTCAGATATTTGTGTTGTATTTTCTTAGAAACTTATTTCTGAAATGCCTAGTGCTTACATTTGCATTTGTTAGCCTTGATGTACACATACTTGTATGAAACATTAAGTGCACCTTGTTCTAACACACCAGTACAAAGATGTTTCTAATTTGATTCTATTTCTGTAAAGTATATCTGTAAACAGAAAATCATAAACAAATAAATAAGATTACTATCTGAGGTGCTAAATCCTTTTATTTTCAGTGTTAAAAATGTGAATTCATGATACCAACACACTGTGAACAACACAGGTTACCTGCCTTGCATTCTTACACATCCATTTGAGGTCTAGCTGCATAGCTAGCATACTTATGCATACATTGCAAGGAAGAATTATTTTTACATATCAGTTCATTCTGTTGCAAATGAATAAAACACAGAAAAAGGAGGGGATACAAATAGGTAATTATAAATATTCTTTCTCAGCGCCAAGCTAGGTTTAATTGACTTTCAGATCCAGTAAAATCTTATCTTTGGAATTATTCAGGACTTTCTTCCTACACCCCTGGTCCCATAGTCTAGGATAGTGAGATGACTAATCTACGTTAGTTGTATTTTGAGACACAGAATAGGACTGAGTCATTCCATGATGTTGGTGGCAAATATGATACACATGTTAAGCTTGAATTTTTTGGAAAATACCACAGGACTTGAATCAGCAGTGGACATAAAAGAGGGGCTATAAGAAGATAGCTATACATTGTTATGCACACCCTTGTATGAGAAGCTTCATTATTAATTTTCCATGTTAAAATGTTTCAAAAATATAAGCATATAAAGATTCTTTGACATGTCTTAAAACTAAAATCTTCCATTGCAGATCATTGTTCCTTTTTAGCTTGTTTTTCTTTTAACAGTATTCACACTTCATGACTCTCAAAAGAAGGCATGTAGCACTAACTAAAGTAATAACATATTGTGGTCTTATTGTTTATTTTTCTAAAAGTTCTGGAGATGACATGGGAGCCAGAGATGCTATATGTATGAAAGAAAAAGAAGAAAACACACTTCCTTCTTTGGGAAAAGGGAGTTGTCAGAGGGATTACTGTTTGGCAAGTTAGCTGTAGGCTAAAATTCTTGCCCCACTTATGTCCTTCCAGAGACCTACTGTACTGGAAATACATGTCAGTTGTACATAGCATCACTGGATGAAAGTATCTCATACAACTTTACTTGAGCCTTTGGGACAAAAAAAAACTTGGGATGACAAAAAGAAAGAGGTAAGAAGGTAATATACACCACTGTTCTATGGTGGTACTGCTGTGCCTTGTTATGCTTCCCCGTGGAGCTGTTGCGAATACAGAACTACCACCTCACTCACAGAATATGTGTAGCCAGAGGGCTGGTCCTCCTCTCGTCAGCTGCTGTCACTCTGCCCCTAGCAGAGGAGCATTCATGGGATGCTACAGAAATGCACACCAACAAGCATACACAAAATCATACTTTGACATCACCTCACAGCCACACACACACACACACACACACACACACAAGCCTAATTATGCATTCACATTGGGTCACATCCTATGTCTGGCCTTCCCAGTCTTAGTTTTGCACTCACTACCTCACATGCTTTGTGTTCATTTTCTTGCTAATAAAGCTTAGATTTGGATGCTTCATTCTTTTTACCTAACTTGAATGCTAAGGCACAAATATACATATATGTAAAACTCTAAAATTAACATTTTTCTGAAACAAGTTCTCCCCAATCTATCCTCCATAGCCTAAATGTTGTATTCCAAAATTCATTCATGAAATTTCTAATTCACCTGTACCCTTCAGTGTGATTGTATTTTGAAATGGGTCACAGGGCTAAATGAAAAGTAAAGTTAGATAATGTAAGTGGTCCCTAAGGCAACAGAACTTGCGACACTATAAGAAGAGCAGGTGAAGACCCAGATACACAGAGGGAAATCCATGTACCGAGGCAGGGAAGAAAAAGAGAGGACTCAGAAAGAACCAAGAATACCTATGCGTATATCTCAACCAGCTAGTCCACCAAACTATGAGAAAATAAGCGGATGTTGTTATAAAGTGGTACTGCAGTGGTTGATACTCTGTGTCAACTCAAGAAGTTAAAACTTAACTAAACTGGCTCTGAAGTTCCACACCCCAGAGCATGGAGGCCCCTCCCTAGGGCAACTCATCCCTTAAAGGATGTTAAGGGCATTGCAGAAGGATGGATTCTACTTTATTGGAGGAGCTCCGGTCTTTATAGTCAGCATGGAAGGAAGGGAGAGAGGCTTGCTAGAAGCCACAGCTGCTGTTTCTCCTGTTTTCTCTTTGCTGTTTTCTGCCCCCATGAACTGCCATGTGCCATTCTGCCTTGGTGCCAGCTGTGCATGGCCTGAATACTCCACTAATGGTGAACTAAATAAACCTTTCCTTCTTCATTTTGGATGTCAGGTATTTTGTTCCTGCAAGGAGTGAAAAGTAACTGAGACAGGAACTCTTATTATAGTAGTATAAGTCAACTTGTGCAGCATGCAATACCTCAGTGAAGGTGTTTTCTTACTATCTTTACACTGAGGAAATGAATTTCATTGATTTTTAGCCACCATAATTGGTTATGTTTATGATAATGCTAAATCTTTACATTTATAAACAAGCCAACATTATGATTCTAACTTTGCGAACAGAAACTGAATCTTTAAATACTTATTACTTAGTGAGGGTCCTGAGGCCAAGTAATAAGGGATAACAAGTTAAAATTTAATTTGGTAAGCATCTTGGAAGTAGCCTATGTATCTTTTAACAGATGAATGGAAAAAGAAAATGTGATATTTCTACACAATGGTGTACTATGACATAAAAAGGAATCAGCTTGGGTCATTTGTAGAAAAAATGGATGCACTTTGAGACCAAATGTTAAGTGCAAGAAATAGAAACACAAGTTAAGATTCAGCACAGTACTTCTAGTATGAGAAATGCAAAATATAAATAAAAACAAAGAAAGAGAAAGGCTCTAAGACAAAGCAGGAGATTGAAGTAAAGAATTTAGATGTGTTATGTACATGAATAACCCCCTAAACTAATAATTTTGTGCTGTAAACATACTAGTAAAAACACCTAAAAATAATAAAACTTGAAAATAATAGTTTTTAAAAACTAAGAATCCAGAAATTTTAAATTTCAATTGAAATTAACAAATATTCCTTTATGTAAGTCTATCATTAGGAAATAAAAATTCTTATGACTATTGTATACTAATAAAAATATACTCAGTTATTTGAGCAGGATATCATTTCTGCATCTTGTACTATGAATAACCACTACAAAGACAACAATATGCAACATATTAAATATTGAAACTGTCCTATTAATCGGTTTTGAAACTGTCTCATTCCTATTTGTTTCTGAATAAAATTAATTAAAATATTAAATTAAATAAATCAAAAAATATAATTTAACTTTAAAACAATTCGTTCTCTAACAGTAATGTGTTGAAAGAGTTTGGTGATGGGCTAGGGAGATGGCTTGGTGGAATAAGCACTTCCCTGGCAAGTGCAAGGGCCTGAGTTCATTTCCCAGTTCTGTCAAAGAAAGAAAGAAAGAAAGAAAGAGTTTGACAAAGCTCCAAATTGTCAAGTAAAATTTATCAGCTTTATAATCATAACTGTTGTAATTTTACTTTACAACAAAACATGCATAAAGGTTAAACAATTTGTAACTATGCCTGTAATTAACAATACCTCATAACTACTACATTCTCAATCCACTGTTTAGAATTAATGAAATGGTGCTGATCATGTATTATTAAATCATAATTGTAGTGAATATCAATCTCTAACAGTTTTCTTTTTTTCTGTTTCTACGCTCTCTTGACCCTTTTTCTCAACTTATTTTCTGGCTGGAAAAGTTATCTGGGTTTGACTTTTTCTTTGCAAGGTTTTATCTACAGTATCACGAATGTGTGCACCTGTAGCCGAATGTGCTCTTGAGAGGTAAGGTCCAGATGCAGGACGTGTCTTGCTGGGCATATGAGTCTGCAGGGTACCTCTCTCACTGCTTTGCCTCCAGTCCCTATTCTCAGCGTCTGATTTCCCAAGCATCTTGGCCTCACCCAACACTTCCGCTGTTGGCTTATGCATTGGAACCAGCTGAACATGGCCTGAGACCTCTACAGACATCAGCCAAGTAAACCGTTTCCTCATTTGAGTTGTATTTGTCAGGCATTTGGGCTTGGCAGACAAAAATTTGAGCAATATATTTCCTATTCATATATGTCAGAAATTGGTATGAAAATTTGATAAAGAATGGAAAAAATGGAAGAGTATTCAAAATAACTTATACAAGAAGGATTTTTTTTTCTATTTTTGATTAAACCTGGTCATCTACTGGAAAATTAAAAGAGAAAAATGTGTGACAAATAAGAAAAAAAACATTTTCACAGAATACTGAATCTAATTAATGTTGGTTGCATGTGAGTTTACTGAGATATCTTGAAATGCCCTTTCTGTGGAGCTGCTTTATTAATTGAACATAATTCCTCCTTGAAATATGTTATTTCTTAATTCTATAGTTGTGAGTAGAGGGGGGAATTTGCTAAATATTTTAATATAAAATTACTCATGTGTAATTAAAACATAGCATGCAAATGTACTATATTCTGTATGTCAGTCTACATAAACTAGAAATTCAATGACAGTTACTGAATTCTTAGTAGGTAGAACAGAGAAGCCTGGGATTTTCCCCCTTACACATCCATTTCCCAAAGTGGTTTTTCCTATGCCTTACAGTGAAATCATTCTAAACAATACCATCACTAGTCCCTACACTGGCCACCCTGTTAAATATTTTGGCCATAAATACTACAGTATGTTTAGCATGTAAGGCCTTTATTGGCATCTTTAGATATCAAATATCTATTCATTTTTAAAAATGCACTTAAAATGTCATCTAATAGACAATAAAATAAAAAAGCCGTGACTCTGGAGTCAGACAAGGTTTAAGTTTTCCACTTACTAGACACAAAATGTCAAGCAAGTTATTTATCTTGCCTACAACTCTAATCTTTTATAACACAGGCTTTTACAGAGAAACAAACTATCAGTATCTGTACTGACCTATTCGTGTATCTGTCTCTACAATCTCTACAAACAAGAACACGCACATACATAAAAGTATGAGATTTAATGTAAAGATTTGCAATGTGTGATTGTGCAAATATGGTTCTTGACTCCCAGAATCTGCCAGGCTGGAGATCCAAGAAGTTCAGAAGCATAATTATGTCTAAGTCTGTGGAACTGAGCATCAAGGAAATCAGTGGCATCTCCCCATCCCCAGGAAAGAAAAGAAGAAACCAGGGAAAGAAAGCAGAGACCATCCCCCTTTTCTGCCTTCTGTTCCACTCAGGCCCTAAGGCTGTTAGCGTACACCCACACACATTGGGAAGTCCCAATTTTTTTGTCAAATCATTGATTGAAATATTAATCTTCTCTGCAAAACCCAGAAATAATGCTGAAACATATATCAGGGGATCTATTGATCCATTCATGTTGACAGGTACAATTAACTATCACAAATCCTGTAGCTCAAGTTTAATTAAGCTCCATACTTTACTCAATACAAACTCATCCTGTAGTAACCTCCTGCTTGACCAGGTTCTCAGGAAAAATTAAAAACCCAAACTGACATCTACAAGGCAAACACATACACTCATGGCTCATTGTCCACTCAGTTGCCTTAATTTTATTTTTCAAACCATTTGTGTAAGGGGAGCAGTTAGGAGTTTCTGTCCCATGAGAATAGAGTCAGATGAAGCAAAACCCGTCATACTCACAGATTTTCTAACCATAAATGAGGTTTACATAATTCAAACGCTTAAGCAGAATATCCAAACTGCATCACTTTCTTCTTATGTCCACTATAAGACCAGATCTGTTCTTGGAAGTGTTGAGTCTGTATTTATGATAACTCTTTTCTAGGATACATTGACATCATCTTGCTCCTGGACCACCCGAGGGGCATCTGCACTGGCATCACCATGTGCAGTTGACCCCCATTATCCATTTTGCATATAATAATAACCTAAATAAAACATTTGAAAATAATTTAGTAATCACCCTCCTTCACATCTTGCTTGATCTCGTCATTATTCTTGGAACCAAAAGTGAGTTCTTGGCTTTCTATTGGTCCTTACTGACCTCCCCCTGCCTGAAACCAACCACAGTGTGACTCCATTTTCTTGCTTTGGTCCTGTTGCCATCTTCTGAGTTTTGCCCTCCTTTCTTCCTCTGACCCTGCCCTGTCCACAGCCTTCCCTGAGCTGGTTCATCTCCTTTTTTAGTGTCTATTAGGGTTCAGTTTCCACTTCCCTCTACTTTTTATTTCTGGGGGTCTCTAAACAATAGTAGGTGAAGAGGTCTTGTATATCTCATACTCTGGTCTACCTAGTGTCCTGTGACCCAGTTTCCATACACATGGGCCCAGTGAAGGTTTCTGAACTTCAGTCTTTCTCCATTAGGAAGGCTAATACTGTCAGGACACCCCTCACACTATGCCATGTGACTAGTGAGATGATACTGTACCTTAAACTATTTAGGATTTACATTGTCTTTCACATCACTATTTGGTGTTTGACATGTTTCTGGAACAATATGAGTGATCAGTATAATCGGGCTAATTTTTTTTAATCAGAGGTAATTTGTGCTTTGTTGCTAATTATACCACATGTTTGAACATGAGCACCAAAGTCCAAGGCTCTGTAGAATTTTCATCATATTTAAAAGACTTCTAATTTTAGCTATGCTTCTAAATGGCATCATTTTTGTTGGCTTTAATTTCAATACCAAAAGCTTGCAATAAGCGGAGAAGGAACTCAATTAAGCATAGCCCCCAGTGCAAACATTTAATTCCATTCCTATCACTTTGCCATTAATAAGGCAATCACCCGAAAATGTGGGTTTGATCATCAACATGTGGAATAATAATTGAGAAATGATGAAGAAAAGATGCTGAATAATATTGGACTTTGGGAATATGAGTTCACATCCGTTGGTTAGAGCTCATTTGAAAAAATCTCTGCTGGGATCAACAATTCTTCACAACAGATGAGATATGCAATTCACTGTTTTTCTTATATGTAAAAATGAATGGGTCATAAAATTAAGGGCCTTGAATAAATGCATAAATACATTTGAAAAGCACTTGGTAATTTAGAACACAGCATTAATTACTCATTCTTTATAATTATGCAGAGAATTAAAATAATCTAGTAATGATAGGAATCCCTGATATCCACACAATATTTTTGAGCTATTTCTTCCTCCAGAAACTACAAGAAGATAAGCACACCTAATACTTAGGTAGACAGAGCAGATAGAATCCAAATGTTTAAATAATAGGGGTGTGAGGACTATCTAAGGACATGAGAGTCACTCTTGACTGTGTACCGGTTACCCTTTATCGCTTTTTCCCTATGTAAATTCCTTCTTACAGTCTTCTCGGTAAGTCTGGGGTGGTCCACTGGTGCACATGGGAGACATAGAGCTTCCACTGAGATGTTTAGTGGTGCATATTTTGTGGGGAGGCAAAGATTTCATTATTTGATGTGCACCCTCAGTACCTGACCACTTGATGGGTTGGCCATTCTCTGTATGCATTTTCCTATGTATTTTTTAGATCCTGAGTTCCCAGAGAAATCCAACCTGCAAGCCAAGGTTGGTTACAAGTTTACTTCGTGGAGAAGTTAGGAGAAAGCACAGAGATTGAAATGTTTACCCTATGTCAAGCAACTGGAAAAATGGAAGTTCATCATCAGATTAATATTCACATGGCTCTAGGCCTAGCACTGGTCTAGCTGCAACTGTGGGCTTATACTGAAAGCAAAGATTTCAGAATTTATCTATGAGCTTTTGTTTGTTTCTTTTTCATTTGTTTGTTAATTTTACTGAGAAACAAATAGCAGTGAGAAAGTTTCAAAACTGATTAGTAGGACAGTTTCAATAATGAATATATTGCATATCGTTGTCTTCATAGTGGTTATTCATAGTACAAGAAGCAGACATGATATCCTGTCCAAACACTACTAGTACAAATATTCCTTCTCATTGAATTAAGAGAAATTAGCTGTATATTTATCATAACTCTTTTGTATATGTAGATACAAAATGGTCCTACATTTGTATCACCTTCTTTTGTTTAGTTTTGTCAGAGATGGATTATTTTGTTGAAGTTACTCACCTACAATATTTAAATGGCAATGGAATACCTGTGAATTTGAATTCCTTATTTTGATTTGTCAGCTGTAGGGTTTTATGCCAATATCCCATCTCTATGAGCTTGCTTCTATATCTTGCAGAAATGGAGAATACAAAGGATCTTCTTGAAGATCATCAAGAAGTTTAAATACAGCAGTGGGTATGAAACTCTGAACTAGTACCAGTCTTACTGTCAATGGCCTATGTGTGAGTAGCCATTAAAAAAAATTGCCCACAGTCTCTGCTTCACCAGTGGTCTCTTCCCTATGAGACAGTAAGATCAAGAAGCACTGAAACATTTCTGGCTTCAAGCCAGACACCCTTCACCAAGCCCAGGACAGCTTCATTTATCAGTCCACATCACAGCGTCCTTCACTGGTACTCCAGCCAAACACTGCTCTGTGTTGCAGAAAGGATCAGAAACCCAAACTTCTTATGGAGGAGCTCTAGAATCATCTTAATGCTGCTGAAATATCCCCAGAGACATCTGAAGTGCTTAGCAAACCTGAGGGGCAAATTCAGCTTGCTTGAAAAGAAGGGAGCCAGTGTGCCCCAGGATGGTCTTGTGTATTATGTAGTAGTTCTGGGGCAGTTTGGCACAGCAAAAGAAGAGTGTTGGACCTGCTTTTCCAATACAGCATCATGTCATTTTGCACTTTTGCTCCAGCTGGTCTGAGGAAAGGCTAGGATGAAAGCAAGTTGAGTATTTTACCTGTCTCCCTCTCACTATCCTCAGAGCCTTTTCTCTCTCTCTCTCTCTCTCTGTCTCTCTCTCTCTCTCTCTGTCTCTGTCTCTCTCTCTCTCTCTCTCTCTCTCTCTCTCTCTCTCTCTCTGGTGAATCTTTTAGGCAGGAGATTAAAAATAGAGAGGATGGATCCAGCATCACAGGCCACACCCAACCTCAGTGGCGTACAGTGGACTTCAGCAAAAACAAGAGCAAGGAGGAAGGCCTGGGACTCGGGTATTTCTGGTTCCTCCTTTCCTCTCTGTGCCTCAGTCACAAACCTGTCTCAAAGTATTATTAACTCTCACCTAGACATACAGTACCAACCCTTTTAGCCTCCAATCTGCCTGGCTGGCAGATTTCTTGGCAATTATCAATCCTTACAAAGCACAGATTAAATGCAGCCTCTGACATGGAGCCCCTGGATTTGGTGGAGAACCTAACCATGTGCCAAGAGTAGCAGGATAGTTGCACAGTGCTTCCTGCTTCTCCTGCTCTTCCTGCATACTCAGCTGAGATGGCATTTCTATTGTTCTTAAAAGTCCCTTTGGGATACTCACAGTGTTCTCAGACCTACAGTTCCACCTTTGTTTCAGCAGCTCATTGCCTTTTCTGTTCTCCTGATTTCTCTTCTTGGTCTCAGTCTTTGTCACAGATTATCTGACCTGAGTCAGCAGAAAAAGTTGTTGGGATGGGGAAGAGAATATCTGGAGATGGCTCGAAAGAGATGATTTGCTAAAGAACTAACAAGAAAGGGTAGGTTTGACACACAGTGCTAGGAAAAAATACACTCCCATGGAGGCGGGCTGCACAGGGTAGTCATCAGAAAGTACTGAAAACAAGAGTGGTGGTGGGCGAAATGGCAAGGTTACCACGGTCCTATGATGGCAGGCGAGTGTGGGAGTCACTAGAGAGGACAAGAAGTGTGCAGTGAGAGGCAACTAGACTCCAGCACCCCTTGGTGCTCTGTTCTGCACCCATTTGTCAGAGGAAGAGAACTTCCTTATGTAAACTACATTGAGGTGACATCATTAGCTTCCTTTTCTCCATTGCATGGCCAAGATTTCAAGGAACAACTGAGCTGTCACACAGACAGGAGGCACCTTCCCCAGATAGCACTAGTTGCCCCATGCTCAGTGATTTAGGCACAGTTACAGCAACCCAGGAAATGGGAAAGCAAAACGGGTAGGTCAAGGGCAAAGTGCTAATTGCCCTACACTTTTTTTTGAAGGATGAAGTATTCTTTTTTTCAAGGACTGAAATGTCACCTCTTTGAGAACCCTGGCCTTGAGCAGGCACCCTGGAGCAGGTGCACACTCTTCTGTGTCCTCCATAGTAGCCAAGAAGATGCTAATCAGAGCTGAAGCAGAAAAACAAAAGATGGCTCAGTGCAATAAGCACTTTTCTGGCATGCACAAGGGCCTGTATTCAATCTCTAGTTCTGCCAAAGAAAGAAAAAAAAAAAAAAGAAGTACAAACAGCCCCAGATGTCTTTAGTCTTCAAACAAGAAAACAGAATTAAGAGAATCAGTCCCAGAGAGGACGAGGAATCTGAGAAACCCAACAGAAAGGAAGGTCACAGTGGTATGACCAACAAGGAACTACTAAGACTCCTTGGTAGGAAAGACGAACAGAAATGATTTTGGGGAACAGAGGAACTGCAGTCTCTGAAAAAATAAAATGAGTCATGGCAGTGAATGTTCCACATACACCTTCTCGGCTTGACACTCAGCTGCTGCTTCTCACCAACACCCAGAAATTCGCAGGGGCTTCCAATACACTGTAGACAAGAGAAGGGAAATGGCTGGGTGTGAGATGACATGGGTTTACAATTGTTGAAGACTGTAATAAACATATGTTAGTGTTCCTTTTTTTTTAATGGTAATAGCTTTTTCTTTATAGATCTATTCATGAATTATGCCTGTGTATCCTCAGTGTGGTTTCTGACTTGAATGGAATGATTGTGGATAATTTCAAATGCAACTGACCTTTCATTCATTAGGCACCATGTATTGAGCAACTGTGGACCCTACTCCCACTGAAGCTCATCTCTCTGAGGTGAGGCTCTGAGGAACTGTGTATTGATGACTACCACAAGCTAAGTCTTCTGAAATAAGGAGAACACATCTCTGCCTTCTAAAGCCTTACAGGCAGGTGATGGTAAGGCACATGCACAATTAATTCCATTGAACAGTAGGTCAAAGGCAAGCAAAGAATCAGGGACAGAAATAAAGACAAAGAGGTCCAGGGCAATCCAGATGCATGTGTTGCATGAGAATCGCTGAATATAATGTGAATTCTAGGCAAAAGTGAGGGACTACTTAAAAGCAAGCAAATAATTTGTCCTGAACAGAACAAAAGAGGGAGACAACAATAAGTTCAAAGAAGTGATTTGTAGAGGGTACACATGGAGATCACTTTGGGTCTTACATTGAGTACTGCCTCTCACTGCAAGAATAGGAATTCTCAAATATATGCAGGAGTAATGGCACTGGATAAGCAAGTGCTTGATTGAAACCAATTCCTAAAGGTGTTTTGAGGTTTTTTAGAAACAATCTGTCCTGGTCAAACTATGTCATCCACTAACGTTTGGTTTCATTTGTGTGTCTCAGGCTATGAGATCAGTTCTAAAATTATTTCGAAAGATCTTCTGAGGCATCCAAAAAATAACAATGTCTCCTGCAAAGGAAAAAGCAGAAAAGACCACTGGAAATTGAGATAGAACTAGCAGCTTGTATTATGCTCCAGAAAATTTTCCATTCACAGATTCTTAAGCTGCATTGATCATTATAAGTATTCTGTTACTAAATTAGGATGTGCAGGTCTGGCAAATGTAGAGGATCTGTCAGAGGAAACTCTGAATATCTGATTAGTATTTGTTATGCAGTAAGTATTACGCTTGGTGCGCTGCTGTATCTGACTGAATCCTGACAACATCCTCTATGGGTAGAGGGTAGAGTAAAAAGTTTAGAGAATACTGAAGACAAAAAAAGTAATTAAAAAATAAGCAAGGTGGTTAGGAAGAAAAAAAGAAATGCCAGGAATAAACCAAAATTCTCCCCAGAACTTCCCATGCTCAGTTCATGGGTTTTTCGAAGGTGACTGGATTAGGAGTACTATAGTTACTAGTCGATTAATCCATTCTTGAGTGTGAAGTGTGAGGAAGGAGGGGCCATTTTGGAGGAGCCGGGTCATTTGAAGCATGACCTCAAGGACTGTGTTCCTGACCTCTTCTATTGTCTTTTGCTCACACTTTCTTATTTTTCTCCTATTTCCTGACTTCTATGAAGGGACTGATGTTGTTCTTGCCTTGTCCTTCCACCATGATGTTTCTGCATAGATTTGGCAGACTACGGACTAAACCCTCTGAGAGTATGAGCACAAATGAACCTTTTCTATTGTATATGTCAGGGGCTTTGGTTCAGTGATGAAAATTTAATGTAACATATAAGCTGTATTCTCAAATCACCCTGTCATTCACCAAGAACTGGCAACACATCTGTCAAGCAAAGTACATGGAACAACTGTGTCTGCCAAGAAATAGCAAAATCTGCTATCCTTTTTTAAATTTAAATTTAGTGTAATTTTATTTTATTTTGAAGATTAAAACCAGAAGCAAAAACAAATAGAAAAAAGACAGAAACAGAGTAACATACAACAATGCATACGTTACAGATTTTCAAAATAGGAATAGCTAATTAACAATGGTTGTTATACTACCTATTTTTATAATCTAATCTGTTACTCAGATTAATAGATATGCTTATGCAAGATTGGAGAAATAATTGAATATTGGTGCTTAGTTTCAAGAAATCTAAATTTTTCCTTCTCTTTTTTGTTTTAATTTATTTTAAAGAGAGTATATTAATAGATAAGACATTAGAATAGGTACACATTTAGAAGACTACAATAAGAGGTATTCAACCATGGGTTTTGTATTACACATTGCTGTCCTTGATATAGTTGCTTAGATGTAGGTATCAGTGTACCGAGTTAGTGAAGGTGAAAATTCTACACATTAACCATTTTTTTCAAAATGGTATTCTTATAATTAACACTGAACACACACTAGGCATCACACAATTGTGTGCCAAACTATGAATTTTTAGAGTCTTTGATATTAATTTTTACATATCAAATATATGACTAAAGGCAGGTAAAAAGAGGTCAAGTAACTTTTCTAGGTTTACATTTTTAGTAAAGTAATCCTTGGGATCCTACTTCCCACACTCTAGAAGTTTTCTTGAATACTTTTCTGGTCAAATCCAGAAGATCTCTAGAAGTGGATAAAACTGAAACATGGAGTTGTCTATTTAGGAGTAGGGCTTGGAATAGGGCTCCACCATTGAAATTTCAGTAAGCACGGTGTATTGGAGAGATGGAAATATATCCTTTTCATCCCTTCTCCTTAACACTTCAGTGAAGAGCAATTGTGTTTACTGCATTCTTATTTGGGATGACATAATAAGCATCGCTAGTATTCGCCATTTGTGACAGTGCTCATCTTTTCTGCAACAATTTCATATATGTATGTTACTCTCTGCATATGGAATAGTACCTTCAGCACTTGCATGTGTCCTCCAGGCATTGAAAGGAGGCAGCCACACTTGCAGCATTACTTGGAGAATCATGATCAATAAAATATTGAAGAGGGTTTATTCAATACCAGGCATTAGTATAAGCACTTTTAATACTTTAATTGATTTGGTTTACAGAATAATCTTTTGCAGCTGAGGCAAAGTGAGGTAAATGTATTCTCTAGAGATAAATATCTAGGAAGCCCCAGAAGGAAATTCAGAGCTATCAGTTTGGTGCCTGACTCTTGCACTTTGCTCTCTGGCAAAGCTACCCCTCTGGAACTAGAGACAGTGGCACGTGGAGGCACTTCATGAAGGAAGCTGAGCACTAGAGTGAGGCATGCTTGTCCTCTCTGATGTCCTGCTCATACTCTATGATCTCTGATAAGTCTGTTTCTAACCATGATCTCTTCACTTCCCTTAACCTCTAGAATACTAACATACCAACATGCTGTATTGTTTGGGGTCACTTGCTGGACAAAGATTCTAATACAATTTAAGGAATTTAAACCAAAAGAAATTCATTCTAACTCAGTTTCAGACATTCCCTGGCCAGATACATCCATGTCAGAAACACTATGGCCACAGGGCCGGGTAGATAAAACTTTTTACTTCATGAAACCTAGATAGTAGAAAGTAAAGGATGAGCCCCAAAAGGAAGGAGTCAAGGAGTCAAGGTCCTTCCTTGTACAGTCTACAAGGCCATGTCCCTAAGACCCACCCAGAGACATCCATGTGTGTGCTTCTTGAATCTTGTTCCCATTGCTTCAACTAATCAAGATGGCAATCATGATTAAATGTTACATTCTATCACTTGTCAATGTACCACACATGTCATTGAACCACATTAATCTCCAAACAAATGCAATAGCAATACCATATCTTTGCCTAGTAGCATATAACTATCCTTCCTGCCATCCAAAACACAATAATCCCTTCCCTGTAGTTTCAACAGTTCCAGCATTGCTTAAAAGTCCACATCCACAGTGCTTCCTGAGATTCAAGGGAACTACTGAACTGTAAGCCCTTACAAAATGTAAAAGCAAGTCACATAATTCCAACATGTATTGGCCCAGGATAAACATTTTGATACCTAAAGGGAAGAGGAGCACAGAGGGAGGGAAGCCGACCAAATCAGGACCAAGACTCATCAGGACAAGCACTCAGTGCTGTGGCTCTCAGTCTAGCATTGGGAGCACTTGGCAATGTGAAGGGAGCTTTCAAGGCCAGGGGCAATCCTACTATCAGCTATTTGCATCTCACATGGCCTTCTCTGCTTCTAGATCTACTCACTGCCTCCAGCTTTTCTGTGCCCACTTCTGCCATAAGTCACTTCCAGGGGTTTTGGTTTTACATTCAGCTTTCCTCCTTCAGCTTCATGCAGCACTTCTGGAGGCCTCCTGAGAGGCGCGCTGACCCTTGCACACAGTTAAACCTGTCCTTGCATGTGTTTCCTCAATATCTTGGTGGAAGCCTCTGGGCTCTTGTGTTCAACGTATCTGTAAACCCCTCACTCCATGGATGACAATATGTTCCTAAGGAGCTGACAGTGCGACCTGGACCACAGCTACGGTGGCTGTTGAGTGCCTAGGCAGTCAAAGCTAGAGAAACATTTCCTAAGGCAGCCCTGAGGGAGCAGGGTTTTCTAGGGCTCTCTACTCAAAGCACAGTCTTAAATGAGTGTATACTCCCACACTCTTGAATATGTGCTTCATGTAGCTTTTCAGACTTCAGAGATGCAGACGAAGCCTCTTTCTTGTTTTTCCGGTCAAGCTAAAGAATTTCCTCATTATTGCCTTAACCTTTCCAGCAACCCAACCTTTCTTGGCTCCAAATGTATGCATGCTTCCCTTCTGGTCAAATTAAAAGTTTTCAAATCTTGCTTTTTCTTCTTTATTCTTGCTATAAATCTAGGGAAAAGTGGGCAGTTTTTTTTTTTTTTTCTTACAAAAATCAGCATGTTGATCTCAGTTGAAATCTCTGTCATCAGATTTATTAATCTTTCATCTTTATATGCAGCTTCATGGAAGTTGGACCAAATGCCAGGAAATCATTTGTGAGAATGTTGAAAATGAATAGTCTCCAGTCCATTGCCAGCAGAGTCCTCTTGCCCTTAGAAACTTCACATACGTGGCCTTTACTCTCAATTCTAATCAAATGCTTGTGTTCTGTGCTTCGGGAAGAAATTGTTGCCATGCTATGCTGACAGCATTCTAGGCCTTCTCTGGCTGATACGCCAAAATCTGTCTGAATTCCTGCAACAAAGCTGTTCCAACGGCATAGGAATGACATGGTCAGTTATAGTCTCACATCTCTGGCATCAAGTTTCTATAATCAATTAGACTTTTATTACTAGGGTAAAATCCCTGATACCTGGAACTTAAGGAGAAGAAGATTATTTTATGCATTGTTTCAAAATTTTTCAGTTGATCATTTTTCCTGCTGTCAAAGCAGAAACATAAATGAGAAGGGCATAGCAGAGAGAAATTGATTACTTCATTGCACCTGGAAATCTGAGAGCAGCAGACAAGAATGACCAGAGCCCAGATATGCTTCACCATGAACATCCCTGTGACACACCCTGGCACACCTGGAAGCGGTTGTAATAACCTCCTTTGCAGTGATCACAACAACCATCCAGCAACACTGATTAGCCATCATAAGTCCCAGTATTTTATTTCTATGTTCCTTCTTCCTCCCCTTTGCCTGTAGTTTTTCCCCTTCAAATGGATTGGTATTTCCTTGTATCTTCATTTTTCAAAATCCATGGTCATATAAACATTTAAACAAGCATATTTCTGTCTGAGTGCCAGGGTCCACACTGCTGCTTTGCTTTTCTCCAGCTGTTTCTCTTGGCGGAGTTACTAGCAACTTTATTCCTTGGGTCCTGCACATATAAAATGTGTAGCAAGTAACTCACTATGCATAAAGATTAAATAAGGTTCCCCAGATGGTAAATAGACTAGACACTTTGTACATAATAAACATTATTTGCTAGCAATGAAAATGAAAATTAAGTTCAATATTCAGTTCAAAGAACTATTTCACAATAAACCAGTCTATGATAACCAAACTAATATGGCTGTTTCCTCTTATGATCTCCCAGAGAACCCATGAATTGGTACTGAGACTCTATTAGTTGTTTTGCATATATATTTATAGTAGGGAAATTAGTCAACCAGTCAGTGGCCATCACTTCAGGGTGCCTATTTTTCTGTGGCTGATAATTTGGTTTATGAAGATATAGGGGCATGAGTATAAATGGTACATGATCCCTTTACTGTAATTGAAATGATGTATTTTGAGAAGACTTCTATACAAAGCCAAAGGTAGTTAACATTTAAGTAATAACTACTGTTAGCTACAAGTCAGTCTAATGGAATAGGCAAAATGGAGAGATAGGAGGCGTAGAAGCACTTTGGATTTTTTGATAGATAAGAAAATGTCTACTGTGATAAAATGGAGTGAATGTGGCTGAGTTTAAAAGGCCAAGGGCTAGGAGAAGTGGAGACAGGCAGGAGCACTCAGGGCCTTTCTGGTCAGAGTAAAGCACTGAGGTTTACTCCAGTGGAAATCCATTAAAGAATTTACACGGAGGAGAAATGTGGGCAGGTTTTCTGCGGCTCCTGGATAAAGAATGGTTTGTAGAATCTGAAGGCAGCAGCAGGCTATACCAGTGTTTCCATCCACAGACAGTGATGCCTTGTGCTAAAATTTTGCTACTAGTTTTGAAAAGTTATTGTCTCTCTCTTGATAGTACAAGTTGATAATGAAGCAACCGATGCTCTTCTGCCTGACCTCTGAATACTTCGCTGTAAGTGAAACATTGCATTCCATAGAAAGTGAACTGGAATCACAGGTGAGAAATTCCAAGGCACCTGTTCTTCCTTAGAATCAAAATACTCAAGAGGCAGACGGGAAAACAAGCCACTCAGTAACACTTAGCAGCTCCTATTTTTAACATTGCAAAAAATTATGTACATCTAACATAAAATATGCTTGTCAGCAAATCTATCACACTTTCTACTTTTTCACAGAGCAGCTGATATAGAAAGCAGTTGGTTGTGTGCCACGAAGACTCTTAAATGACTGGCTTTTGGCAAAGGCCACAAGAATAATCATATGGACTATGCTGTCTTTCAAAGATAAAGTCTGCTTCATGCCAGCTTGGATAAAAAATAAACACATAGCCAAAAATTTGACATTCTCTAGGAAGCCTAAATTTAGGTGCAATATGTCCTGTTGTGAAAACACACAAATCCACACTTCACTGATTGTGCCCTCTAACCCCCGGTGGGTTATTCCTTTTGTTTTCTTTATTGCAAGGTAGTTAAAACAACAGTGTAGGAGACAAAGACCTCAATGCACTTTTGCAATATCAATGACCTTTGCCCAGCTAATTGTCTTTCTCTAAACCTCAGGTTCACAATGTGTAAAACCAAAAAATATTAATTACAAATAATAGGCAACATTTGCTTACTCCTGTCATGTGCGAACTCTGTTTAGCTGCAACAATCATACAAAGCTGTACTATAATTACACTCAGGTTCATGAATGAACACTTGGATTCTAAAGCAAGAGGGTTATGAGGGGTTTATACCATTGGTCCACGAGCTAAGTCTTAACTCCATGATTTTTGCTTTGAGATCTTCGGTGTTGTGCTATGTCCTTAATGATTGTCTCTGGCAACTGTGAAATGTTCCTTTAAAATAGCTATCTTCTAAAGTTCTTGCAAGTATTCAATAAGATGGTGCATGTGCAGTAGTCAGCAATGTACCTAACCCAAAATAAATATCTAATAACTCAGTTTTTGAAATATAAAAGTGGAAGCTCTTCAGGCAATGATACATGGTAAATGCTTGATATTTTAACAGGTGTTTATTAAATACATAATATATGTCAGATATTGTTTTGGGAATTCTAATGAGTTACAAGCCAAATATTAAAAAGTAGATTGGTGCTGTAGCAAAAGATTACAAATCAGCTACAATTATGAGAAATAAATGTTCAAAAGTAATAAAGGCCATGGTGAGGGTGAAGAGAAAAATGGATGATGTGACCCTTAAGTGACAGGTTTCACAGTGGCCACAGGTTGAAATGGTCCCCAGCATAGCTGAGGTGCACTTTGCTCAAGAAGGTGATGGGGGCACATGCTTGTGAGGCGAGCTGATGTGTGGCATAGCTTTCCAGCAAGCATCAAGTGGGACCAAGGTACTAAGAGGAAATCCTAGGAGGAAAGAAAGGTGGTAAAGGTGTTCTGAAGGGTGAGCAAAGCAGATTCACAACTGATGAAATCAGAGACTGGAGAGGCAGTCCCTGGATTAAGCACTTAGGCAATTGTTAACTGGGAAAACACTGTGAAGTTCTGAGCAAAGGCGTGGCATGATGTGACATCACATTTAGCACTCTAGCTGCTGAGATGAGGAGAGGCAACAAAAGACCAATGAGAACAGGATTTACCACTGTCCCCGGAGAGATTGGCAGCAGGGACCACAGCACCAGCCAAGAGGACTGGGGAATTTCCGGAAGTGTTTCACATTCAGTACCAGAAGGAAACGCAAACAATGAAGCCCAGAATGGGAAACAAAGAAACATCAGCAGGGGACAGTAAAGTTTTTGGTCTGAGCATCTCCAAATAAAAGGTCGTCCTGTCTTGGTTATGTAGGGTAGTAAATTCATAGTATTTGAGGAGATTCTTAATCTTTCATCTTCAATACCAAGTTTAATCACTTAATACTGACTCAATAAAACAAATCTAACAGTAAAACCAAAATAATCAATCCACCTATTTTTTATAAATGCATCTTTCTGTCTTCTCTTTTTGGGTTTTTCATTATTTTTGCTGAGCACTTTACTAAATAGCTTCACTCAAAGTCAATAATAATCAAATAGTTTCTATTATTTACATATTTATGGATAAATTAAATCATAGAAGATAAAGAAACCTGCCAAATTTGACATAAAACATTTTATAAAAAAGCCAAGATACAACACCAAACATTTTGATTTTTAAAGTCTAAAACCTTATCAGCGTGATAAATAAGCATGCATGCATAATTGTCTCCCATGTTTCCAAATGCTTTCTGCAGTTGTTCAGGCACCCAGCCTTCCATCAATCACAGCTAATGTAGTAGCTTCATATCTCATATCACTTTATCCTAATTTTGCCATTTTGTACACAACTGAGGAAGAGATCTTTATAAAATTTTTCAGTCTAATTATATCTTTCCTTTGTATAAAACTTTCAATGCTCCCACATTATCTATAGAATCGAATAAAAGTTCCAGCCAATTTCCCCAGCCTGCAGCTGGCAGAGTTTGGGGTTTATGTAACACATCTTCCCATCATTCCTGGCTATCCTTCTCTATGGACATTGCATCCAGAGCTATGAAAATAAGCTTACCTAGGCCAGTGCTATATAGATGCTTATGCTCTCTGTCTTGAATACTTTGATCTCAATGCTGAGAAAAAAATATCAGATGCCCTAATGAAAAGAAGGAAATGTTAACTTAGCCCACAGTGTATGGAGGTTTCTCTCCAGAACCAACTGGCTTCAAGGTGGGTTGGCAGAGGTGCAGCACTTCAAGGTGGGTTGGCAGAGGTGCAGCACTTCAAGTAGGCAGAAGGCAGCAAAAGAAACAGGAGCCGTTTTTTGATTTCAGAACTTATTTCTGCTTTGAGTTCCTCATGATCTTTCTGCTGTTGTTTCTTTGCTTCAGATGCTGTTAATTCATATATATCAGTTGGAATAGTGCTCTCTGCACTTGTTCTGGGTGAGCATCATTTTTCCACCTAATGTTTCTGGAATTCATTCTTTATTTCAGATTCTATGTATTCAAATATTTCTTTTTGAAATTGGGGAATTACTTCTCGTTTTATTTCCTCTATAGCTTTCTGCTGTTGTTCCTTTGCTGCTGTATCTGTTACTTCATTCGTTGCAGCTGAGCTAGTGTCCTCTGCCCTTCCTGATGGACTCGAGGTCTGGGATTGCATTTTTCCCCTTCTCTTTGTTATTTTGTATAGCACTGATCTTTGACCTTTGGGTTAGAGCTTTGGTGCAGCTATAACCTTAGCTTGTTATGAGATTCGGGTGCCAGTCTATTAAGTTTGAGATTTTCCAGGTATAACAGGGCCCTCAAATTTAAAGACCCAATTCAGAAATGGGCATCTGAGATGAATGCACATTTCTCAGAGGATGAAATTAAAGAAGCGAACAAATATATGAAAAAATGCTCCACATCACTAGCCATTCGTGAAATGCAAATAAAAACAACATTGAGATATCATCTCACTCCAGAAAGAATGGCTATCATAAGGAAATCAACCAGCAACAAATGTTAGAGAGGTTGTGGGGAAAAGGGAACACTTCTCCACTGCTGGTGGGAATGTAGACTAGTACAACCATTGTGGAGGTCAGTATGGAGACTCCTCAAAAGAATAGGACTAGAAATCCCATTCAAGCCAGCTCTCCCCCTACTGGGAATTTTCCCAAAGGATTTGGATACATTGTATCATAGAGATATATGTGTACCTATGTTT
>PVKA01032071.1:0-25678 GCA_004027165.1 Ctenomys sociabilis
CTTTGGTCTTACTTATTTCAGTGTTGAAGCAAAATACTGGACACCCAAGGTTAAAGGAGGAATGTTTATTTGGCTTGCAGTTTGTAGAGCTCTCAGTCCATGGTTGATTGGCTCCAAGGCAGGGTGGCAGGGCGGAGGGGCATCGCAGAGAGTACGTGGCGAAACAGGGCAGGCAGAGGCAGCAAGCAGCAGGCTCTATGCAGCGAGTGGTGGCCCCTTACATCTTATCCAGGTCATCCCTCCCCCCCGGGGTTGTGCTCACGCCCAGGCCGGGGCAGCCTTAACCCTACCACCAGTCAGTGGACTGATTTAGGAATCGCACAGCCTTGCCCCCGGCAACCCACACCTTGGATCCATCCGTCTCTGAAGGGCCCAATACACGGAGTACGGACTTGCGGGGACATCTAGACACGACCACAGCACCTCCCCACTGGGAAAAATCTCTCTCCCTGCAATTCATCTTCTCTTACTTTGCCCTTTATTTGTACTGTGGGTTTCTCATGTAACAGAAACCATGCAGTTTTTAAGCTTCCTGTTAGATTTATTTACTTAAAATGATGATTTCAAAATGTATCTGTCTTCCTACCAGCGATTCAGGTTTATCCTTCTTTATGCCAGAGTAACAGGCCTGGCTTATGACACCACGTTGCCCTCATTCACTCCTCTGTTGTTGGGCCCGTGCCTTGCTTCCCAGCTTCGGCTGCTGTGACTTGTGCTGCTGTAAACACGGGTGCACATGGGTCACAATCACACGAGGTCCTTAACTCTTTGGGGAAGACACTTAGAAGGAGACTAGCTGGATCTAAGGGAGCTCTTCCACGCTGTCAGGGCAGATGCGAGCTAGTACACCTGCCATGCCAGTCTGTACAGAGATTCCCAGAAAAGCTGCACCTGGGAGCCCCACCCGGCTGCGTAGCCCCAGCAGCCCGTTCGTCTGGTGTGGATCGGGTCTCCCCGTGATTCGATTTGCTGCCCTCTGAGGCGGGGCATCTTGGCACGCACTACTGGCCACCTGCAGAACTTCTTTTGCGAAAGGTCTACTCAGGAATGTTTTCCCTTTTCAAAATCAGGTTCTCTTTTCTTTCTTGGAAGTGCCTGGGGCCGAAGCCCGAGCCTTGCACGTGCTAGGCAAGCGCCGCGCGCGCGCCAAGCCCTGGCCCTATCTCAGGCTGTCCTCTCACGCTTAGGTGGCAGGTGCTCAGGACACGCTCTAGGCCCGGGCCCCGTGTCAGACGCAGGCCTTGCCAATGCCCTCTCCCCCTCGATGGGCACCTCTTCACTTCTTGTAAGTTGTAGGGCTGGACCCAGGCGTGCCTTATTCCTGAGCTACATCCTCAGCCCTTTTCATTTCTTATTTTCAGATGGTCTCACAGGGTTGCCCAGACTGGCCTCAGACTACGTTCCTCCTGCCTCAGCTTCCAGAGTAGCTGAAATTATAGGCATGTGCCCTCCTGTCCAGTTTCTTTTTGTTTCTTGAAAGTGTCTTGTGAAACATAATAGTTTAAAATTTTGATGAAAGCCAATTTATCTATTTTACTTTTGGGTTTTTTTCTTTTCTGGTGTGAGTTTTGAGAAACCATTGGCTAATATGGGGTTCTGAAGATTTATTCTTATATATTTTTCTCAGAGTTTTATACTTTATTTATTTGTATTTTAACTTGAAGAGTGAAAAATAGAAGCAAAAACAAATAGAAAAAATGACATGAACAGGGTAACATACAATACATATGTTACAAATTTTCAAAACAGGGATAGATAATTATATATATATAATAAAACAATCCAACACAGATCAGCAGTCCATAATAGAAGTTGGTTATCCATAGAGATTGTTGACTTGAGCCATTCACAGCTCAGTACGTTAATATAACTTTACTTTATATACCTCCATTTTTATACTTTTCTGCTGGATGGTTAAGACCAAGATAAAGCAAGACCTACATAACAAGAAATGTAACTTTTGTATCAGATAAGGTCAATCAGGTACCCTCAGGGTTTATCCTGTAACCCTGTACCACACTTTATAGATCCCGTCTCAGTGTCAGCCATGCGGGTGAGTCACGGCCATTGCTTGACATTTGCTCTCTGTGAAAGCCTGAGAGAAAGTTTTCTCTCCATGTGACTCTCCTTAGGCACACTATACACCATTGATCACATTCCTCTGTGGCCCCATAATCTTCTTGATCAGAAAATTTGGGGCACAACTGAGTTGCATGATGTTACAGTACAGGTTCTCCTATGTCCTGAGTCTTCACTGACCTTGAAAGACTAGGGCCAAAATATTGGCTCATCTTGTAGCCTTACCTTTTCTCTAATTTTTGATCTGCAAACTTAGGTTGTTAACCCTCCAGAAGAGAAGTTTATTATTACACTGCAACATATGCAGTTCAGTTTACCCACACTATTTGTCTAAATATCGGACATCATAGGCATAACATGGAACATGTATTTTCCATCAAGTATTGAGATACTAAACTCTAAGTCCATATAGAATATGAAGAAGAAAAATTATTTAAAAAAAGGAATTAACACTTACATATATTTACATAGATATTTAGAAATCCATCCATATACAGCACTGTAGCAGGACTGTCTTGTGACTTTTTTGTCTTATTTTTCATTTACTACCCTTTAAAAAGATTTTATTTGAAAGGTAATTTAGTCATGATAAGAAGTACATATTTAGAGGACCAGAATGGCAGGCATTTGAAGCATGACTCTTCTATTACACTTTGTTAAATTCAGTGCAATTGCTTGGTTCACAGGTATCAGCATATATATATAGTCGTGGTGAGAATCCTACCACGTAACTGCTAGTTTCAAAAATCTCCTGATGTTTCTCAGGATCACTGTCTTTCCCATCTAGTGTGTATAAGTGAATGGTTTTGCCTCTGTCATGTTCCTCAGCGTTTCTCCTTACCCTCTCCTCATTGTCCAATCCTCCAGTTCTCGCTTTCCTTTTAGTTGTGTTATACATTTCTATTTGCAATTCTTCTTTTGAGTTATACTAGGGAGACTATACGATATTTGCACTTGTGGGTCTGGTTTATTTTGCTTATGTGTTCAAATGGCATCCACTTAAATATGAAGGCCTCAAGTTTATCATTCTTTACAGGTGAGTAATACTCCATTGTATAAAAATACCACATCTTTTTCAATGATTCCTCATGTGATGGGCATCTTGGTTGTTTCCAAGATTTGGCTATCACAAATTGTGCTGCTATAAACATGGGTACACATGTATCCCTAGGATTTGATGTTTTCACTTCTGGGAAAATTCCCAGGAATTTTATACTTTAGCTTTACATTTAGGTCTTTGATTTACTTTGGGTGAATGTTTGTATACGACGTGTAGGGATCCAGCACCACACCTGGGCTGTGGATGTCAGCTGGCCCCACACCAGTGGCTGAAGGGAACACGCACAGACTGTCTCGGGCTTGCTTGTCAGCTGGACAACAAGGTAAGGACTCCGCTGCATGACGTCACTTTATGCATCCGTTAGCATGCAAGTTCTCCCCCAACTTGATTTTGGATGCTTTGTAGGAGATTTTGAAACAGGAGAGTGAGTACTCCAGCTTTTTCAAGACATCTTGAGCTTCCTCCAAATTCTTATGAATTTTAGAATCAGCTCATTAATTTTTATAAGGAAGTCAGTTTTCTTTTCTTGTGTAGAGTCAAGCTTCTGATACTCAAGGTGTAGGCTCAGGCTGCAAACAGAAGCAGCTTTAAAAAAAGTCAGATGCTATAGAGAGAGAGAGGAATGGGGGAAGGGTAAAGACAGGAGATTCGCTTGAGGCGGCCAACTCCCATGGTGCCCTGGGACAAGCTTGGTTTGGTTGGATGCCTTTCTCCTGGCATGTGGGTGGATTAAGGGGGCGGATAGCCCCAAGAATCCAAAAGGCTATTTAACATGCTTTGCCAAAAGTTTTCATTAATCTGGAGACAAACTTAGGCTTATTTTATGGGAAATAAGAGAAGCCCTCAGCTCTGTGCTTATCGTGTCCTTAATTTTTATGCTTTGGGTTTGGGTTGCATGCATGTTTATTATCTTGGAGACGTGTGGTCCCGAACATCACAGTCGTGGGCAAGAACCAAGGGCTGGATACCCATGGGAGAAAGGCAGAGAAAGCCTGGCCCTTCCCTATGAACATGGCAGGCACAACCCAAACTCACTCACAGCTGGGGATGGCAGGAGGGGATTATCAGCTTTGATTTGCCTTAGGAAGGAAAGGCTTCACGTGGTGTCTTCTAACTCAAAGCTAGTAAAAGGGCTCCTGCATTTTGATCCTGAAAATTGGCAGAATAGAGAAAAACTCAATGTTTTTTTGGGAGGTTTGCAATTTAGGGTGAAAGAATGCAGCAGCCCACAGGGAGAACCACAGAAAAATTTGGCCAAGGACCCCTGGGACTTGCAGAGCTGGGGTTCGGGTGGAGTCTAGCGCTGGCTCGCAGCCGGTCTCCCTGGGGCCCGAGAGCCCTGACTTTCCTTGTGTTGGTCCCCTGCTATGAAGTAAAGACAGAGTAGTGGATGCTTGTAGTCGGCTCTGGTGATCCAGTCCTGCACTTTCCTGGATGGACACAGTTGTACGACCTGGGTCTCCCCATCCATTTCAAATAGACCTGAGGCCAAGATGCTCAGCAGATCTGTTCCTGGGGTCTGGGTGCCGTGCGGCCCATTTGGGACCAGGCTTTTGTTACCCTGAACCAAGAATTGGATAGACATACAGAAGGTAGTGAAGTTTTACATTTAGTAATGGTATTGCCTGCAGGAAGAGAGGATGCTCCGCAGAGCGCAGAGCAGCTACTGAAAGAGGTGACAGTGGCCAGGAGGTAATGGTGGCCCTCTTCTGCGTCCTCCATTCTGACGTCAGGTTGGGGGGAGAGAGAAGGCGCCATTCTCTGATGGGTCCCAGGGGCAGGCCTTGGGGGCCTGTGCCCTAATCTCTTGGCTCAGCCCGCTGGCCACACCCTTGCGTCCTGCCCCAGGTTCACTAGACCGGGGCCAGCACCTTGGGGCCAGCTCTTGGCCATGTGATGTGCCTCTGCTTTCTCTCATGTCTGGGGCCAGACCTCAGTTCCACTGTTTACTATTAGGGTGAACTCAGGCAAATTCCAGTTCCCCCAGCAAATGTCAGTGGTGATGGCAGCCCTTCTAGGAGCTATTCTGAGGGCAGATGCGATGAGGCCTGGGTGTCCCAGCGTCAGGACAGCTCTCAGCCTACTCACTGTCACTTGATGAGGTGATGGGGCCCTCAGAGAATGCTCAGAGCCTGTGGACGAGGCAGCCTCCTGGCCATGGGACCCACTTCCCAGGGACCAGGCCTTCTACTCAGAGATGACTCAGAGGTGGAGACCATGAGGATGACCCTGGAAACACTGGGAGCCGAGCAGACTTATAAATGGGTCTTTAAGCTCTAGAACTGAAGGCCACAGACATGTCTGCTGAGGGAGCCCTATGCTCTTGTGTCACAGCCCTGATGGAGATGGCCCAGAGTGTGTGAGAGGGGGTGACTAGCAAGACCCAGGGGACAAGGTTGGGGTGCACTGCCAAGCCCTCCCACCTCAGGGCTGAGAAATGGGAGGGGCGGATGGCACTCAGGACCCTTCATCTTATCCCATGTCCTTTAGTAAATGAATTCCTTTCAAAGAACGCAATGCAGATTCCGGGGTATACTTAAAAACTCAAGCATACGACTTGATCCTAAGAGCCACAGACTGGACACACTTCAGGACAAGAGCCGTGGTAGGGAAGGCCCCTGGGTTCTGGGGAGCCATCTTCCTGAGTCTCCCAATGTTCATGGGTGTCCTGAGCTCACTGCTGCCAACTTGCGAGGTCTGCGTGGTGTGCAGCTCTAACCCGAAGGCTTTCTCTGTGGAAAGGTGCTTCCTCCTCGCAGGACAGGAGGCTCTGTGCTCTGTAGCTGTGGCTGTGGTTGTTGATTGCATGTGTTCCAGGACCTAGGGAGCCCAGCCCGCAGAACCCCGGATCTGACACACACCATGGTTGTGCACATGCAGAAGAGAAATCCAGACAGCCTGGGAGTCCATGATGCACACATCTCGTGCTGGTGGCCTAACCTAGTTACATGGTGGAGTCTGACAGTGGGGCAGGGAATTGTGCTCTTTGCCCAGGGCTGACTGGAGTCGTGCACACTTCCCGCACCCGGGGGCTCCACTGTTCTCTGGGAAAGCGGGCGGCCACTGCTTCGGGAGCTTTGTGGGAGAGGGCTGAGGACCTCGGTGTCCCTGGGAGGAGGCTCGCGGGCCCTGGTTTTGGGAGCTGAGTATTGAGTGTTGTTGCCAACATTTTAAATATAAAAATGATTTGTTGAGCAACGGGGTTTCTGGCCAGGTGAGAGCTTGTATATTTTTCTTGGGGACCTTATATAGCACTGAATTTCATTGAAAAATATGGTATATTTGAGGAGCAACCCTCAGAATTGTCTCTTGGACTTTTCCAGGGATAAAACATTTTTGGGAACATAAAATAGCAATTCATTTGGAACAGACGCAAAACAGCTATGTACAGCAACAGCTAGAAGCTTCTGGAACCTTCCCTTCTGTAAGAC
Organism: Ctenomys sociabilis; assembly: GCA_004027165.1. NCBI lineage: Eukaryota > Metazoa > Chordata > Mammalia > Rodentia > Ctenomyidae > Ctenomys > Ctenomys sociabilis. The sequence goes on from PVKA01032071.1 coordinate 6,571, forward strand.
ATTCTTGGAGAAGACTGAAAACACCTCTGGAGCGCGTGTGCTGCATGCGGCTCGCACGCCAGTGCACAGGGGCACCAGGAGTGACGCAGCCTGGGGGCCTCAGGACGCAGTATCCTGGCCGTTCTCTGGCCAGCGTTACATGTCACAAGGAAGATCTGCCCACAAGCTTGGAATGTGTTTGAAGACACAGTCTGCTCCGATCACCACGAGATTCCTTTGTGGGGTAAGAATCAAAAGAGAGAAAAGCATTTACGTGAAGGCTCTCCAGCTTGGCTTCTCGCCCTGAAGGCACTGAAACGCAGCCCAGAAACACCATTGGCAGCCAGGGCGGCACCGTCCCCTCAGGGCTGCTTGGAAGGGCATTACGGATTTCCAGAACGTGCCAGGCTTTTTTTTAGAGATGAAAACGAAACAGCCCTGTGTGTATACATTTAAGGCTGAAAGTTTTACATTTCAAGCCAGAAAAACTCAGCTTCCAAATTGAAAAGTAGTAGTTTGGGGCCTGTCAACTCAAAGCTGTTACTAGGGACTCTTCCTGGGGTTTACCCCTTAATCACCACCAGACAGTTTGAGAGCTAGAATTAAGCCCAGAGCCACATTATTTGATTTTCATCCCGAGTTTCTTTTTCTTTCTCCTTATAAAAGGATAATTTAAAAGAAATCCAGCAGCCCTCCACCCACTCTTCTCCAAGCCGCTCTCCCCCTCCAACTTCCTGCTTTGTCTCTGTGAGATACTTATCTGTTCCTCCCAGCTCTTCAGTTATAAATACCTTCTGATGTCCTCACACGGCTGTGAGGCCGTCTCTGTCCTAGTCTGCCCTCACCTAGCAACTGTGCAACAAGTTTTGGAGGGCGATTCTTCAGCGTCCGAGACTCGAAAGGTGGCCTGCTTACCAGGCACCACGTGCATTTCACCAAATGCCATTTGGCCATCAGCAAGCCCCGCCAACCGTCTCCTCGTCCTGCTCCTCCTCTGGAGTTCTGCCCTCTCCCTGGTCCTGGCGCATGGATCTTGACCTCGCACTTGGGCAAGGCCATTCTTTTCTGTGGAGCCCGGCTTCTGGAGCCTACATGTCCTTCATTTCAGGCAAACTCCGTGGGCAGTGACTTCCCGAGATCTTGCCTAATAGCGTCTCTGTTTTGTCTTCCTGTCTGGTTCATGTTGGCCTTCTCTGCTGGGCGTCTCTTCTTTCCAGGTGTGTGAAAGCTTTATTCCGCTTGGTTCCGGTTTTGCAGCTGAGCAGCCCAGGTCTTCTGACCCTCACCCTTCATAGAGACCCTTCAGCTTGAGTTTGCTCGCCCTTCTTTTTTCATGACCAGCAAATGTTTGGAATCCTTTCTTTGTTGGTGGTGCTGTGAGAAGTCGCAGCAGGGTGCCTTGGGAGGGCCCCAGCCGCTCACTTCCTACTCTTCAGTCTTGAGTCGCGTCTTCCAATTCTGGGCTGTCTCTCCCATGCTTTTATTTAATCATGTCCCCTCTGTTGTTCCCTGTTTCCTCCTTCTGGTTGTCACTGCTGTGTCTCCTAGGCTGGGCCTCCCAGATCTAATTTTCTGGATGTTCCTGTTTCATTACCTCTACTGGGTTTCTTGGTATGCTTTCTCAGGGATTGTTACAAGCTATTCTTCCAAAACTTCTATTGATCTTTAATTTGTCTACTGTCTGTCTAGTTTTAAAAAGACTTCTCATTTTTTTGGTAACCCTTCCTTCCAGAAAGCAGCACGTTTTCCTTGTTTTATGTATGTAACGTTCCATCTCTGACCCCAGACTATTCATTACTGCTCTGTACACAGCCTCCTCTGGCTTCACTCATCCGTTCCCTTTCCTCCTTTCTCCTTGCCTCCTCCCCTTTTATCTTCCTCTCTCCTTTTGTTTTCTCTCTGTTGTTTACATTTCTGCTAATGAATTTAGGGATTTTTAAAAGCAATTCCTTGTTCACATTTAAGAATGAGACTGTACAAGGAGTGAGAAGCTCTGTGTTCACGGAGTGACTTGTTGAATAGTGGGGCTCCCAGCCAGAGGAAGACACCCCCATTTTTCTTGGGGACCTTAAGCACCAGCATTTTGCTTCTTTAGGTTCCATCTGTTTTCCCACAGGGGCTCCCTTCTTTCTGTTGCTGCGAATTCAGTTGTGTCCCTCTAAAACATGTGTCAAAACCCTAAGGCCCGGTACCTTGCAGCGTTATCCTACTGGGAAATGGTGTGTTATTGCAGAGGTGACTTTTAGCTAGCCAGAAGGTCACAGCGGGGTGGAGTGGACCCCTATCAAATATGGAGAAGAAGGGAGACAGCACAGAAGGGAATCAATCATGCACCAGGACGGACACACAGAACCACCTGAGGTGCCAAGGCAGCTGAGGAGCGGGGAAGGACCCTTCCCCAGGGCTTTCATGGGCAAGGAGTCCTGCCAGCGCCCAGATTCCAGCCTTCAGCATAATGGGGAAATAGGTGTCAGTTGTTTCTGGCCACCCACCGTGTGGTGCTTTGCTACACAGCCCTAGCAAACGAAGGGCAGAGGTGAACAGATGGCCGCAGGTTGTGCTGTCCGTGGGTGTAAGCGGGCCTGGGAGGTGGGGGTGGGTCCCTGCATGTAAGTCTTCAACTGCCATTGTCATGCTAGGGCCTTGTCCTCCTGTCTGCGCCTGGCCTCCCTGGGCCTAGACTTTCTTTGGTTCAATTCCTCTTGTGTGATGATTGGGGTACGGATCTGGGGTCCTGCATCCTTATTCAGCTGCCCAGTTAACCCGGAGCCTTCATCCCCAGCCCCTTCTTGAACAACAACCCGAGTCTGCCAGTACCGAGCTGTCTGCCTAGCTTCTCTGCATCAGACACTGCTGGGCCTCAATTCCCTTGGCTCAAGGGCTCAGCTCTGGGCCCCTCTGTGCACCATCGGAAGTGAGGGCGGCCCCTTCTGGCTGTGTGCGTGGCTGTCCTTCCCCAGGCCCCCCCTTGGACTCCCAGTGCCTGGAGGGAGCCAGCGTGGTGGACCTCTGAGTCCTGTCCCCAGCCCCACAGCCCCGCAGTCGCCTCAGGGCACATTTCTTGGATGGAGGGAGAAACAGAGAGGACTTGAACTAAGAGGAGTTCAGATGAGAGGGTGTCTGAGGCCACGATTAGAAAAGAACTGAATCACCTATTCTTTCTAATGGAGATTTACATTGCAAACTGAAAGAAGAGAGACAAATCAGAACTTTGATGCAGTCCTCTAATTCTAAACCCAAATATCTCCTTGCTTAATCTGTTGAATTCCAGTCAGCAGCAGAGGTTCTTGGCTCTTCTCACATTTGGGTTTCACATTCTTAAAATTAATCAGCCGGGCATGGTTTATAGCTCACGAAATTCTAGGAAAAGTGCTATATTTTCGACTGGAGAATTTTACACCAATTTTCCTAGAGCCAGCTCATGCTGACATATTATTTCTACTTTGTGCAATCTTCTCCTTCCTTCCAGGCTCAGCGCAGCTCCAAAAGCTGCCGACTCGAGATGGAGGTGGAATTTCTCCTTAGATTTTTATTTGCAAGTGCAGGACCGTTCTCACTTAAGGGACTGCTTTCATCCATTTCAGTCAGACATGCACATTGGCCTGTCAGTCCTCAGCCTGCTCCTGAGTGCATGTTTGGTGGCTGTTACTGGAGATCAGCTTTACATTCAGGTATTCAGGCCACAAGCGATCACAACTTCACTTCCTGTCTACTTTGATTAGATAATCGGCCCTGAGGGGATTCAAGGAAAATTGCCTGGGGAGCACCCCCCAGGGCTGGTGGCCAGGGTCCCACTGCTCCTCAGGCAGGAGAAGGGAGCCACAGGGAGTGCCCTCAGCGTGTCATGTTCACAGTGTGGCCCCTGGAGGTGGTGCAGGGAAGTCCTACCATCATGTCTGTGTCCCTACTCCCACTGGACAAACCTTTGAGGAGCAGGGCAGGACCCCTGGAGAAGTGCGGTACAGGTGGGCTCTCTGGTGCTGTCTCTGTCCTCTCTAATCCGGAAAGGAATAACCCATGGGAGGAGTTAGTGATTTCCTGGCTCTTCAAGTTGGACTTCTGGAAGATCTCAAAGCCAAAAATATCCTGCAGATGTCTTTGGAATTTTTGCACAGACTGACTCTTGCGTGTGCCCAGTGTGAGTCTGATGGTACCCAAGGCAGGCTGTGAGCTGTCCTCTGCAATCACGCAGGGTGAGGACAGTGGCCCTGGTCGTCTCTGAGAATGAGGCTTGGCTCCATGTGAAAGGGTGTTGGGTGAGGATGTTTGTGAAACAAAATATATGTATATTAAAGAGCTTTGAAAGAGATGCTCTGTAGAAATTAAACTTCTGACTCAAGAGCTTTCTCGATTTCACTCTGCGCATGAATAACGGGCAAAAGGGAGGTGATCAGACATTCCTCAAAAAATGAAAACTAGATGTCCCCCTGCCCCAGCTCTTCCTCTCCTGGGGTCTTCTTGAAAGAGTTAGAGACCTCCTCTGACAGCTTACGTGCACACCCACGTTATAGGGGCACAGTCCACAGAGCTAAGAGCTGGAAACACCTTCAGCAGATGAACAGCTAAAGAGGGTATGAATTCATAAATGAATTCAGATTATTTGGAAGAACAGTGATCGAGCCCATAACATTATGTGTTTCCCCAAATGAGTGTAACTAGCATGTATGGCAAGCACATACCAATAAAAAAGAATTTTCTTGCAACTCTTAGCCACATGACTGTCTTTTCTTCCCTCAGCGAGTGTCCCAGAATGAGACCAAGCCTCATAATCAGAACCATTATATACAGAACTTTTTTTTTTTTTAAAGAGTTTCCTTTTTTTGCCTTTTCACTATTAAACAGGGCTTTGCTTGGCTGAGGGGATATTAATTGCTGGTTTTTATATTTGAAAGGCGAGATTATTAGGAGAAGTCTGAATTCAGAAGCTTCAAGAAGAGCCAGGAGGGTGTGGTGAGGGTGGAGGGCTGCATTTCCTGTTTGCCTTTTCAGATGGTCTCTGTACACACTGTGGGCAGACCACGGATGCCTGCAAAGAAGTTCCGAAATCTGCTCTGCTGCCACCAGAGCCCTGCCCAAGAGGGGCCAGCTAGAAGCGCTGGAGATTTCTTTTTTAAGAGCTGGAGTTCGCAGGAGTCCAGTTACACGCTTGCAGGGTGAAGATAGCCTTTGGGGGTGACATCAGCTTGCAGCAGAGGCCAGAAGCAACAGAGCTAGGGGTCTGGATTTCATTTACAGTTGGGGGAGGAGGGGAGGAGGAGAGAGGGAGGGGCGGAGGGGAGGAGGGGCTGGAGGAAGCCCTGACTGTACCCCTGGGTCCTGGCCAGCTGGGCTCAGCCTCACCGGGCCTCTCAGTTCTCCAGGCTCCAGTCTCCGCGAGGCTGCAACAGGAGTGTCTGCTCTGTCCTGGAGCGTCCAGACCCTCTGCTCGGGTGGGCAAGGCTGCAGGGAGACGCTGAGACGCAGGAGAGGAAAACATGCTTTTGGTGTGACAGAACTGAATCCGAAAGCCAGGGATACCTCCTTCAGGTCTGCTCAGGGTGAGCACCCCTTTCCTGCCTTCCCCTGGGCAGAGGGAAACGCTTGAAGCCAGACGTGGCTGGTTTAGGTGGGCTTCAGTGGCTTTTCCGATCACCCTATTAGTCAGATTCCCGTGCGTGTTTTCAGGCTTTGGGGAAGTCTGCCGAGTCTTTTCTCACTTTGTGGCTGGAGTGAAGGTCATGGATTGCTCAAGAGTGCAGCGGACCTTGGGTTCTCAGCCTCGGTCTGTGGGTGCCCACGGAGCCCTGCATGCTCTCCACTGTGGTGCTGAGGGCTCCTGGCTTGCTGGAAGTGGCCCCATCCTGCCCCAAGCCAGCTGGAATGTGTTTTGCTGCAAAAGCGCCTGGTCACAGAGCTACCTGTCGGTTTTCTCTGGGCTGGTGCTTGGGGACCCTACTTAGGCTGCAGCCAGAAAAGTCCTGCTCCAGGCACTGTGTGAAGGATTGTGGAGTACATGTTCTGTCTTTTGGGGTGACTCTAGTGGGCAGGCTCAGCTGTGACCACTGCGGCTGCGTCTTTTCAGGAATCTGAAGTCACTCCTGGAGGCTCTGTCCTCAGGGCTTGCGTAAGGAGCAGCACCGGCAGAGGAGGAGTATGGAGAGTGGTAATCGGGCCACCCGCCGTGCGGCTGAAGCCAGGCTTGGTGAGGCTGTGCCAAGCTGGGAGGGCCAAGGCTATTCTCTGACTGGGAAGCCCCAGGGTGGGGCTTGGGTCCTCTGCCCCTGGGGATGGAGCCTGTCATCAGTGGCTGCCAGCCTGCTTGGGCACCAATTTGATTTCAAGCTACTATATAGGAAGTCTGGTGACCCTGAGGCAGGATGGGGTCTGGAAGGCCTGGATGTTGGGTGGGACTGAAGGAAAATTTAAGTTTCACAGTGAGTCCAGGGATGAAAGCGACACCGGTCTGGGCCCCAAGCACAAGCTGGCATGGCTCTAGGGGCCCTGTCCTGGGAGGTAGGGTGTAGACCTGACCCAGCCACCCCATGCTGACTTGGTAGGAACCTTGAGTCTCAGTGCCTTGGGGCACTCAGAATAGGTGGACAGTCCCTGCTTCCTGGAGGGCCCATCCTAGAGACTAAAAAGTGGAACAGAAATGGCTTTAAAATCAAAATTACATTGTTCCTGGCCAAAATGGTATTGAAGACCGGTTGGCTGGTTACTGGGACCTCGGAGGTCTTTGCTGCGGGTGGCAGATCTAGAAGATGGTCTCAGTGAGAAGCCCCAGATGTCACCACTCTGGTTTCAGAAGAAGAGTCAGAGGCTTGGAGGGACTGAATTCCCTCAGGGTCCCAGAGCCAGTGGCCAACCCCAGGAGAGAGGGGCTGCTGTGTGCAGATACAGGACTGCCTGATTTGTCTCTGGGAGGGAATGTCTTACTCCTGTTCTATTAACACAAATAGGGAAGCTGCTTTCAGTGCCCCAAGAATCTTTGGGCTGGTGGGGGGAGAAGTGAGGCGGACGGAAGTAGAAGTAGGAGTAGTGTCAGTCCTGTGACTGAAAGCCCCTGGGGACATCCTACCGGTTACCACTAGCCCCCAGACCCTGGGTGTGGGATTGGCCCAGGACGAAGGCTTTGGGCTGGTGGTGGTGGTGGGGGGGTGATTTCTTTCACAGAAATGGAAGCTCTAGGGTTAATGATTACAGTTCTGAACATCTGTGTTATCATATGAAGTTTATTTTTCTCTCTTTTCCTTCCTCATGGCAGCAAGAGGCCAGTAAGCAAACTTGGGGTGCTCAGGCTTGGGGTGCTCAGGGGATGTGGCGGGGTACCAGGGCTCAGTGGCTAGGTGATTCTTAGGGTTTTTTTTTAAACCTGGGAATCAGAGCGTGTGGCTGAGGTGCCTCCTGGGAGGTGACTGGGAAGCCCTGGGAAGTGAGCCTTAGAAGGGTTCCGCCCTGTGGGGACGTGTGTGCCCCACCCAGCACGGGCTCGGCCCAGGGGTGGGGGTGGGGCAATGGGGAAGGCCGCTAAACCTGGGGTCCTAATGCTCTGGAGCCAACATAAGCGTCCTGTTTTTTTTCTTTTTATTGCGATACTGGGGATTGAACCCAGGGCCTTTGCACTGAGTTATATGCCTTGCTTTTTTATTTTAAGACAGGGTTTTATTAAATTGCCATTTCCCAGGCTGGGCTCAATTTGTGGTCCTCCTGCCTCGGTCTCCTAGAATTCTGGGATCCAAGGTGTGTACCAACATGTGCCACCAGCCCCTCTTTGGCTCAGAATGAGCTTTACATTGTGTTTTATCTCATTGTGCTTTACTGATTCATAGTGAGTGGCTTTTGTGGTTCTGGCAGTTAGACCCGAACACATCCCCGATGACAGGGTGAGGAAACCCATTAGGACTGTCCATTACGGATGGCAGTTTCCCACAAGGCTTGGCATCCCGACCTCAGCTTGGGTGTGGAGTCTACGATGCCAGGGCAGAAGGGGCAGAAAGGCTCTTGAAGTGGGCCCTCCTTCCTGCCCGGCAGCAGGCAGAGTGCTCTCCTGGGACTTCACTTGCTCCTCTCTGAGTCTTCAGGGGACTCAGATAAAGCAGGGTTTTACTAGGACATCTGTCACCACCCAATTTTATGTGAAATTCCTGACTAGGGTTTAAAATTCACCAGAACTCAGGATTTCAGCAGCCAGAGGCTTTCTAGCAGGCATGCCAACAACAGTAGCAAAGCTTTATTTTCCCCCCAGTACTGGGGATTGAACTCAGGATCTTGTGCTTGCCAGGCAAGCAACTTATTCTACTGAGCTATTGCTCCAGCCCCAGCAAAGCTTTTTATTTGAAACTAGTTATCACTTCTTTGTGGAAGGAGCCGAGAACCTGCATCTCCTGGGGAGGAGCAGGTGGTGTCTTATCTGAACAGGACACGGTACCTCATGGCCTTTCCACGGCGGCCGCCAGGTGCAAACTTCACACGGTGTGCGGGCTGGGACAGGCAGGCTGTAAGCACAGGCACTGCTACAGGAGCGAGTGGACACCCAAGAATCCCCCCAGGGGCTCGGCCAAGGAGCTCGGGGGCTTGAGCGAGAGGAGCTCGAAACAGGGAGGTTTCAAAGGTTCCGGCTAATTCCGAGAACTGCACCCCAGGCAGGGAAGTACCTCGCCTCTCCCTGGTTTCCAGATGAAGTTTCTTGGTATCCACTGCAAGAGCTCGACATAGCCCCGCTGTATTTAAATAAAAGACATGGCTTGTGCCCCATGCCATGGTGAAGGCTGTCTCAAATTCTTGGGGGAGAGCTTCAGCTCCAGTTTTTACAAAGAGGATTTTCTTTGCAAATTATGTTAATTTTCAGAAATGAAATTTCCAACGCATTCCGGCCTCATCGGGCTGTTTTGCCAAGGAGGCGGGACCTGGAGCCAGCTTTCCTCCTGGAGAGCCAATTGTGGAGCTGGAGTTCCGTCTCCTTTCTCTAGAGGGTGGCGTATCCTCCGCGTGCCCGGGAAATCTCAAGGTGGTGGGCGGGGCTTCCCGGGGTGCGGGGTGGGTGCTGGGTTGGAGGAGCGCTTGTGCGCAGCTTTGGGCCCACCTAGGGGCTGCCTCCGGGCACCATTACTGCTGTTATCTGAAGTGGGCATAGCCTTAGGGTTTTTCTTCTGTGCTCATGGGTGAGGGTACAGAGGTGAAATTAATGTCTTTAAATGACACCGTGTCCTCTAAAGTGACGGATCACAGGAGCCTGAGATAGATGAGAAAGCCTGTAGGAAGCCTTTCACTCAGGTCAAATTTTATGAAGTTTAAACCAGTAGTTGGGTGCCTGAAAAATGCTTGCAAGTTCATGTCATGGCCGTGTCTGGGTAGAATTTTTGAATTTTAGAGCTGGAAAAAAAAAAAAAAATCAGTGGAACCAGTAATTCTTAAGTACTTCTTCATCATCTGCCTGTTACAAATCTGCTATTTTAAAGCAGATTTACAGTCATGGATGTCCCATTTTATATATTTGTTAATAAAAATAAATCACTGCTAGGCATGTGGCCACACCCTAATCCCAGCACTCAGGAGCCCGAGGCAGGAGGCTCCCCAGGAGTTCAAGGCTGGCCTGAACCGATAGTGAGATCCTGGCTCAATAAATAAATACAGAAAATAAAATAAATCACTGACTTGCAGACTGAATGGTTTTAGGTGGAGATCTTGCTAGGGTGCTGGAGTGTGGAATTTGAGCACAGGGCGAAGGGACCTGGGTACAACTGGTCTGTGCGCTTTCCATATTTTTGGGGGTTGAGAGGACCCTGAGCTCCAGGGGCAGGGGAGGGGACAGAAATGACTAACACACGCCTGTGCTCTCCCAGCTGGTGAGCACACGATTCTGAGATGCCCAGAAATGGCCACTGTGCTGGCATCCCTTCGCAGTGCTTTCCTGTCTCCTCTGAGAGGCAGGCGACTGTTCCGAAGCCACAGAGCTCAGCGTGCAAGCCGGCATTTCTCGATTTTCTGCACCTCCCTGGCATCACTCCCCCCCCCCCAACCGCAGGGCCTGGGCGGGTGCAAGCCTGTAACAGCAGGGTTTTGGGTCTCATGAGTAGAAAAGAAAGTGCTCTGTGTTTACCAGTTTTCTTCGGAAGAGCATCTTGAAAGCTGACTTAGCAGAGGAGTAACTGTTACTTAAAATTTTGGAAAGGAAAAGGAGAGAAGAAAGATGAGACAAACATGAAAAGCCTTGCCAAGCCCTCTCCCAGAGGCAGACCGCTGCTTTTGCTGGGGTTGGGCTGAATGCCACACAGAAAGTTAGGGCTCAGGTGGGAAGAGGAGCACCTGAAGGTGGGTGTGGCGGGGACCCTCCGAGGGAACTGCTCCTGGGAGCCCCCAGCCTAGTGCACGGTGCAGAACGTGATGCCGAGGGACATGGCCTCGGGAGGAAGCGCTCAAGGCTGGTCTAATTTCGAAATTAAAAAATGAACAGCAGCTGGTGGTGACTCAGATCTCGCGGGAAACCCCATTCCGGGAAACTGGTTTTTCACTTCTGGAACCTTCCTTGGTTGATTCTCCAGCTCCTCCGTTGCGCGGCACTCAGCTCAGCTGAGCCACAGATGGCCCCAAGGGGGCGCAGGCGGTGGGGTATGCAGAGAACCCAGTCAGACAGGTGTGAAGTAGCGTCTCTACCACTCTGCGGAGGCCGCTGGCTGTACTCCTCCCACGCTGGAGGCTGAGGCTGGAGGAGCAGGAGCTTGAACCCAGCCTGGGAAATTTAAGAGCTTAGTGAGAATCTGTCTTAATCCCGAGAACAGACAGACAGATAGGCAGACAGGCGTGCACAAACACATGCACACGCACATACACACCAATACATGCACAAGCACACAAAGAAAAACAATTTGCTTTATACACACAAAAAAAGTGAGGCTGCAAGAAATGAACTGGCTGCTACGAACAGAGAAAGTAAGACAGTGCAGTTGTGCATGCCCCCATTTGAAGTCCAGCTTTCTCTCCTTTGCTTGATTATGAATCAGGAAAAAACCTAAATCTAATTTTTTCTTCTGGATGTGAGAATATTGTAACACCTGCTTAGTGCACAACGGCATACTATGGGTTTCGCAAGGCCAGGAGCACCGAGGTCACCGGAAAGAAAGGCAGACAAGACACCGGCAGGGTCCTGCGCGGGTCCAGGGCACCGTGGCAGCATGTTCTGGGCAGCGGTAGACATGCACAGTGTGTCTGAATGTGCGCCCTTCCCGAGCCTCAGAGCCCAGCGGTCTGGCGTACTGTCATAACAGGGCTAGTGGAGACCAAGCGCTGCCTGGCTGCCACATACTTCCGAAGGTACGAGGCTTTGTTCACTGGCATCTAGCTTGTCAAGGAGATCGGAACTTCTATTTTGTGGTTATCTTGAACACCTAGAATTTTGTGGTTATTATCTTAAATACCCCGATCTGCAAGTCTGCCCAATAGGTCTGGAGCTTCTCAAAGCCGCCCGGCTGGGAGGGAGGAAACCAACCTTGAGAGTGGGGCAGTGTGGGTTGGTCCTTCTCTTCTGCAGAGGAGACTCAGCACAGGTGTCCACTTTCTCTCTCTGCATTGCTTTATGATCATGCTTGGGCTGCTGAAGGGGCTGATTTGTTAGATTTTCCCAGAAGAGTCCAGGGTCGCTGTGTTTCTGGGACACCCGCAGGAGTCAAGGAAGTTGTGTCATGATGTATGGGCCAGAAGAGGTAAAAGTTTGCTGTCCTAGGAAACACATCCAGGGCTGGGCCAAACAACATTCTATACTACGTTAAGGAAATGAAGGAAGGCAAGTTCTACTGCAGAGGACAGGCTTGGATGGGGTTCAAGCCTGGGAGGGAGCGACTGGCCCTGGACCAGCAGGATGCAGATCTGGAGCTTTGCGGAGATAGCAGCTATCTCTGTGACCTTCGACCACAGGGCTGTTCTGGTTACTGTGTTTGTCTGCTTTGCCCCCCTGTTTTAGCAGGGGGCCATAAATCTTGGTCGTCTGGTATGGGTGGTGGTTCTGAGTGCCTTGTTCACGAGGGCCCATAAATCCTGCAGCTGGAATGCGTTCCTGTCCAGTGCAGATAGCTCTTCTCTACCCCCTCAGACCATGTCCAAAGAGCAGAAGTACAAGGTTGGAGGCTTCCAGTATATCTCTTTGGGGAGGTTTACTTACAGCTCTTCCAAGTCATTTGTTTTTGAAGATTTCCCAGAAGATCTGCCAAACAGCAATGTATATTAAGTTCCATTTTCTTCCTTCACTATCTGTAAGACAGAATAAATCCTCTTGGCTTCCTCCCTAGAGCCAGGCAAGAATGAGGAGAGAGATGAGGAAGAAGGACAATTAGGGTTTCTGATTTTTGCAGCCAAGAAAGGATGTGCAAAAGGCAGGCTGGCCAAGTACCCCAGATGTCCAGAAATTTGAGGTTTTTTTTCTTTTTAGTTAACACTTTTGTTTCCCAGTGTATTTAATACAGGGCCTACGGTGTCTCACTACGTAGATGGGCTTGTAGTGATCCTCCTGCTTATAAGACTCCCAAGCACTGAGATTACAGGCGTGTGCCACCATGCTCAGTGTCAATCCCCATCTCAGTATGCCCTGGGGGCGGGGCCGGCATGGCAGGCCTGGGGATCGAACCCTGGCCCCTGTGTCTGCCTAAGCAGGAGCTTTAATCCATTGAGCTTTCTTTTCACAGTGGCTACATGGGCTCTCTCACTGGGTTGTTCCACTATTTACGCTACCCCCCTTTTAAACAGGAAAGTTGGAAGCCAGGCCTGGTGGTGCACACCTATAATGCCAGCATCAGGAGGCTGAGGCAGGACAGTTGCCATGAGTTTGAGACCAGCCTGGGCTACATAGTGAGTTCAAGGCCAGTTTAAGCTACATAAGGAAACTTTATCTCAAACAACAACAAAAACCCTAAACAAAACAAAACAATGACCCGTGCAGGGCAGTCAAGGGTTAACAGAAGCCCCAGGCCTTGATAGCAGGACAATCTTGCCTTAAAAAGCAGTGCTTGGAGAATGCATAAAGTGTCTCAGAATGGAGCTCTGGATGCACTTAAGTCTCTGTTTTAAAATTATTTCCTTCTGTGCATGTGTGACTTTTTTCCTAAAAAAGACTTCCAGACATGGAAAAATGAGAAAGCTCTTGAGTAGAGTAGATGAAAACTAACCTCACAGAATTGCAAAATAGCTTGGGAAAGTTGGGGTATGACTGGGTGTGACTTCAAGTGGTGGCTTGGCGGCAGTCTTTCCATCCGGAAGTTGGGAAGTCACTTTAGCAAAGGCACCTGCAGCCCTGGTGAGGGTGATGCAGGTGGGCATGGAGCAGGCCGGAGGCCACACCCAGCGACCCTAGTTCAAGTTCCTGCACGGAGTGTTTCCTGGAGGACACAGCATCTGTGGCAGAGGACGCGACCCCTGTCCAGCCCCACAGTCCCCAGTAGCAAAGTCGTCTGTATAAATTTCATATTTAGAGGAACAGAACCTCACTCTCACCAACCCCAAGAAGTCTGTTTTCTTGTTCATGCCAAAGGGGGACTCCGCAAGATCTGGGCCAGATCCGGGCCAGCCTGCTGTCTCCCCCGGGTTCTTCCGGCCCTTTTGAAGTGAGACTTGGCTGGGGCTTGGGTTCTTGGCTTCACCCTGTGCGGGAGCAGAGCACCTGGCCTCCTAATCGCGCTAACAGCTCTAATCTGGAGGAGGTGGCGACTGGGTTGTTGTTGAGGGCCCACCCTGGAGACAGACGCCTAGGTCGCTGGGGGGCAGGGCGTCCCGGTCCCCAGGGCAAGTGGGTGATCGCTGGACATGGTGTCTAGCCTCTTGAACTATCTCAGTGAAATCACTAGCCACCCACGATTGGCAGCCCGGAAAGTTGGTTTTAAAAGCGGAGGCTTCAGAGGGGGTAAACAACAGCAGAGATGGAATTGCAAACAAAAAAATGAACACATAGCCAACCGCTGGGCTGAGCACCGCAAGCCAGCTGGCTAAGCGTCCCGGCAGAAGTGTGCGGGCCCAGAGCCTTTCTAGTCCCGCGGCCCAGGAGCTCGGTGGAGCAGAGCGGAGCAGAGCGCAGGTGGGATTAATCATGCACAGGGCCGCTGACTCAGCCCCCAGGGGATCCGCTCCGCACCTGTTTCTCCTGACCCGGAGCCCCTCCTGCTGCTCCTGGCAGCACCTCCTTTACGAATGCCTCAATACGTCTACTTTCCAATTGTGAAGCAGGCTTCCTGGCGCTGTGTACTCGCTTGTGTGCTTTGGGTCCCAGCGGAAGCCCCTCTTCTGAAGACTGATAACGGGAAATGAGCGTCTTTCCGTGAGACATTAGGCCAATTTCAGATTTGTTTTCTCTGGAGAATGACTGACTTAGGCTATGACTTTGAAAGGCCTTAAGGGCGACGTCTCATTGCCATTTAGGTTTTGTCAGGCAGGGTTGAAGATTAGAAAGTATTTCAGAATTGCTGCGTGGCGACCGCTCAACATCTGACCATGCGCTGGGATTACAGGCACGTGCCTGTCGCTGTGCGGGTCGTGACTTTAATTCATCCCGACTCCAGCCTCGTGGGTGAGCTCGTCACCCGCCATGGACTCCAGAACAGAAACGAAATTTTGCCGCCTGCTTCTGTTCTCGAATGAAACTGTTTGAAAACTTAAGCGTTCATGAGCTGAGGTATTACTGCAGGCCAGGACAGGTGGTCAAGGGAGTCTAGCGTGAGGTGTGGGGATTTAGCAAAAGCTGCTCACTGCGAGTCCCCGACAGCCCACCTCATCGCCCCCTATGTAGACTACATAGGCCACGGCTTTTTGGGAAGACCCTATCATATTCTCGTGTTCTGATTCTTGGACAAAAATACTACTTAAAATCTTTCATCTTATGAATGATTTATTATTATTATTTTGGCGGTGCTGGGGATTGAATTCAGGCCCTTGTGCTTGCCAGGCAGGCTTTTATTCTACTGAGCTATCTGCTGGCCCTCACGCATGATTTAAGTACTTGAAGTAACTGAAGTGGGTGCGCAGACATTTGCATTGAAGTGTCTGGTTGAAACCTGAACTTTGGGAGGCTGGGTCTGTCAGAGTCTGCAGGAACGTGGATCCTAGAGCCAGGGAACCTGCATTGCTAGATGGCATTTGCATACCTGAGAGCTGTGAATCTGTTGGATGCTGTACTCGTCTGATTACAGCATCGCCAGTTGTTTTGATAAGAATGAGGCACATCCCTCGAAGAGTCTCACAGGACGCTACGGCTTATCAGAAGCCTGAGGGTTGATTTTTAAAAGAATGAATCTGCAAGGGCACACACAGTGCACCTCGACACATGGAGCACAGACAGTGCACTTCCTTTTGCTGTTTGAGCAAACCCCAGGCAGACAGGGGCCAGGAGACAGCACAGTGGCATAAGTGTTTGCCTGCCAAGCACAAGGCCCTGAGTTTGATCCCCATTACCAAAGCAAACAAACAAACAAACAAACAACCCCCCCAAAATGGGTCTAGTGTGGAGACAGAGCTTGATGGCAAGGTCTAGGGATTCCCAGGGCGTGGCATGGACTCCAAGGGTTTCTAGAGCTCACAAGACTCAGAGGAGGGAGGAGATCTGGGTGTGCAGTACCCCTGGGGAGACTGAGTCCTGCAGAACCAAAGCCCTTGAGCGTCAGGACGGCGCCTCTGTGTGTGGCGTGTGTCCGTGTCCAAAGACACTGACCACATCGGGTCACAGAGACGAGCTTGTGCTATGGCAGTGCGGCCGCCACCCACAGTCTGCTGTCACTCTACCGCAGGGAGACAGGCGCTCAGTGGATCACGGCTTCCTTATGGCCATCAGCATGAATTCCGTTCTTGTTCCTGACACACTTCCAAGAGAAAGCTCTACTGAGCTGCTGTTTCTGCTGGCGAGACCCTGCCCGCAAGTTCTCAGGATCTGAGCCACGGCTGGGCTTGTTTCACTGCAGGGATACCTGGGTTGACTTTCCTCAGAAGTCATTCTCTCCGTTATGGTTCTGTCTGTCTCCTTCTCCCAGTGTCTGGCAGGCTGGACCAGGTGCACACTTGGGAACTGCTGCCTTCAAGCTGGCCCTGACCTCAGTGCAATCCTGGGGCCAGCTTCAGGTTTCCTTTGTACTTGAGCTGCCCTGTCCTCAGGCGGCAGGCTCACCCGGGGGCTTTGCTGTGCTCTGCTTACCCACTGTCAGCTGTTCACGGCAAAGCCATGTCCTGATAGGTCACACGTCAATCTCTGGGACAAGACAGGACTAGGGATGTGAGGCCACCCCTGTGGGTGGCTTCCTTAGCTGTAAGGGGAAAGGGAACTCTTGCTTCACCATAGACACCCAGGCAAAGGGCCCCCCTGAGGTGCACCCCTGGGGGCAGCGAAGCAGAGGCGGGACACAGAGCTCCAGGCTTGGGCGGAGTCCACTTCCCTGAGGGAGGTGCTTGAGGAGGCAGCTTTCACTGCAGCTCTCACAGCAGCTCTCATGTCAGATTAACTGGAACCTCCAACTATCATTTTGCCTACGTATTCTTTCTCTTCCTTTCCAAATATTATGTAGAAGCAAGGACAAGTATAGTTGTTGGAGTTGCTTTACCCTTTTAACTCTTAAACTGCATAACACAACACCTCAATAACAACAACAAAAAGATTGTTCCATTTATTATCAGTCCTGAGAAACTAGTGGCCACATTTCAAGGGTGTTTGTGTTTTTTACTCATGCTTTTGGAAACTTGCAGGTGGTCTTCTTTGCCCTTACTTGTTTTTATTTATTTATATGATTCTGCTAAAAAACACAAAGTTGACTCTCTACCACTGGGGTGGTTGAACATGATTGTCAATTTGATTGGACAGAGCATTTCCAGAGATGATTGGCAGGTGGGACAGCAAATTGATGAAGGAGACCCGCCCTAATTGTCGAAGGCCCCATCAGACAGGATGGGGGTCAGGATGGCACAAAAGCAGGAGGAAGCCCAATAGTTCAGGATCTTTCCTGGCTTCCATAAAGGGGTGGCTTTTAACCACCACCCCCTTCCTCCCTGAAGCTCCTGCCTCACCAGGTGCCTGGAAGTAATGAACTCAGCCTACTGCGGACTGGAGCCTCTGTAGCGTGGTCCAGCACAGGCCTCTCCTCCTGTAAGCGGACTTTCTCAGCTGTGTTGATGCAGCCACACAAAGCTGGCTAACATGGCCACTTTAGTGCACGACACAGGCAAGCCCACCACGCACGTCCTGTGCCATAGGTTTCTAGAACATTTGGTCTTATCAAATAGTTGCTATACCTGTAGAAGAACAAGTCCCTTCCCTTCACGGCCGATAATCAGCGTTCTTTCTGCTTGACTATCTCAGATACCTCATTCGAAGGGAATCGTGTAACATTTATTCTTGTAACTGACCTAGTAGCATAGCGTCCTCAGGGGTCATTTTCACCGTGGTATGCAACAGGGTATGTTTTAGGGACGAATGCTCTTTCATTGTGTGCAATGCTGTGTTTTCTTTGTGCACCTGCTAACAGCATTCGCGTCACTTTACTTCTTGGTCAATGTGAATAATTCTGTGCTCAGTGTAGGTGAGCAAATAGCTATGTGGGATTCTATTCTCAGTTCTTTTGGGTGTATCCCCCTTAGACTGCTGGATCATTTTGATACAGGGAGAAAAACTGCTCTCGGGTGGGTGACCTCCAAGTGATACAGGGAACCTCCAAATGACATGGGGGAAAATGATCTCCCGACCTGACCTGGATCAGTTCATGTTCTCTAAAACCAAAGAATGAATTCTAGGAACAAATGGAGGTTATGAGCAGAATATATTTATTGAGGGAAAGAAAGCTCCTGTCTGAGAGAGGGACAGGAGGGGGCCCCAAGCGGGTTGTCCCCAGAAAGCTGTCTCTTCCAGGGACTTTTATAGTGTAAAACCATGTGGGGCTACAGTGGAGAAAATGGGAACTCGCTTAGGTGGATGTGAGGTGGGACAAAACTATGGCCAACCAGTGGGATTGCAAGCACCACTGCTCAGGTAAAATCATTAAGTCCAGGACCAAATGGGGAAGTGAGTCACATAGCAAGGAGACATGAACGTAAAACTGTACTTTATCAGGTAACCTCCCAGTAGTCGTCAGATTAACGATTCTTCTGGCTCCCTCAGGATGATGGTCAATCTCGGATGCCAATCTCTAGGGAGGCTGGCATTTGTTTGATCTTTGCTCTCTAGGTCTGGCCTATGGCAGGGGCATCCGTCCCTCACACAGTTGTAAGGTGTCTTGCCTTGGCGTTATCTCCTTTGAGGGCTTGGCCCTGTCTGACTGCCTGTAATATTTCTAGCTAACTTGGCTGCCGGCAATGATATGCTACTTCTGTCTTAAGTGACTTGAAGATCTTCTGTTGAGCCCCACTACTCTACTCCCACCAGCAGTGCACAGGAGCCTGGGTTTCCCCACGCACCCTCTGACATCCGCTGTTTACCAGTACATCGTGGCTGTCTCAGTGGTGTTCATCTCACGGCCGTTAGATCCACTGTTCTCTGCGGCCCGGTTGGCCATCTTTCCTCTGCGTATTGGCCGTGTATGTGCCTTCCCGGGAACAGTGTCTATTCAAGCCCTCCCCGACGAAGGATCAGATTTGTCACCGCTGTGGAGCTGCGTCCTTTATAGATGCTAGATATCAATCCCTGAACAGACACACAACTGGGAAATGTTTTCCCTCACGAGTTGCTTTTCAGCTTTGTTGGCTCTTGCTTTCGCTGAGAAGCTCACGCTTGATGCAGCCCTCTTTGTCTATTCTTTCTTTTGTGGACTTTGCTTTGGGGCTCTCGGTGTTATAGCTGAGATGTCATATTCAAGTCCAAAGTCACGAAGCTTTCTCTCTGTTTTTTTAAATTTTAATTTATTTATTTGTATTTTAACTTGAGTGAAAAATAGAAGCAAAAACAAATAGAAAAAATGACATAAACAGGGTGACATACAACACTACGTATGTTACAGATGTTCAAAACAGGGATAGCTAATTATATATATATATATATATATATATATATATATATATATATATATATATAATAAAACAATCCAACATAGATCAGCAGTCCACAATAGAAGCGGGTTATCCACAGAGGTTGTTGACTTGAGCCATTCCCAGCTCAGTACGTTAATATGACTTTACTTTATATACCTGCATTTTTATACTTTTC
>PVKA01032072.1:0-25679 GCA_004027165.1 Ctenomys sociabilis
TTTTTTGCGGAACTGGGGATTGAACTCAGGCTCTTGCGCCTGCCAAGGAAGCGCTTATTCCACTGAGCCATCTCCCCAGCCCTGTTCATCCATGTTTATAGCAACATAAAAATAGCAACACAGCTAAATCTTGGAAACAACCCAAATGCCCATCAACTGAGAAATGGATAAACGAGATATGACACTTTTATACATATCTCATAACTCAGCTATTAAAAAGATAAACTTGAAGCTTTGGTAGGTAAATGGATGCAAGTAGAGACCATGCTCATAAATGAAATAAATGAGACTCACATATGTAATCAACCTTGGCCTCCCTATTGGAAGAACTTGAAGGAGTAAATTAACTCTGAAAGGCAGAATAGATACTGTGAAAGAGAACTGTTCAAAGGGAAGGAGCAAATGGGATGAAGGAGTGAAGAAAAGAAAGGAGGAAGAGTATACACGTGTGTACTCAGGACACTTGGACAATTGTTCTGTTGATTTCTGCTGCTCTATTGAGAGGAGCATGTAATGCTTAGATTTGTCTTTCTCTTTTCTTTTTCACCTTTTTGGCCAATTTTGCAAGCTTACCTCTGGTCCTCTGAACAGCTAATTTGAAGACAACAACATGTAACATAGCAATCATTATTTTTCAGTTTTTAGTGAAATCCTGTATCATCTGTAATGTTTAATGTTTTACTGTATCTTATTCTCTTTATTAAAAAAAATACCAGAGCTAAGAACCCTGTTGCAAAGCTGGCAGACTCCACCTGCCGAGCGGCAGCTTTTTCTCTACCTTCTTTATCTCATGAATAAAACTCTACCTCACACACCTTTCACTTTCTGAGTTTGTAGTTCTTCCTGGACCTGAGTTTTTCATTTTCCACTTGGCAGATCTTTGGATCTGGGTCAGCCTTGCCTGGCTTCTGCATTTCTTGCCATGAGAGAGGCAATAACCTGAGGAACTGGGGTTTCACTACAGGAAACCCAGAACTCGCTGCTGGGCCAGGACAAGGAAGGTGAGTGTAGCCAGGCTGCCACGGAGGCTGCGCAGAGCGTCAGACAGAATCTAGATTTCCTGACTGGGGTAGAACCGGGGCTTTCTACCTATTTCAGTGCAACATGGAAATTTCAAATAAATATTTTCCAGAATAGTAGTGAAAACATCTCTGCAAACTCGTTTAGTGGTGATTAAAGTTAAGACAGTGAAAATATATTCCCATTGAAGATGTTCAAAGGGTTCATATTACTGATGGAAAATTATGAAATTTTCAGAGCTGAGAAAGTCAATTCACTCCTAACTGTACTGCATAGAGTGAGAAAGTTATGTGGAACATACATGCCAGCGAAAGGTCAGAAGCAGGAAGTTCATTTTGGATTTTCATGCATCTTTACAGATGAGGCCCTACTTGTATGGGTGCACAGTGTCCAGTAGCTTGGAGCTCAATGCTTCTGTCGTTCTGACTGGCCTGTACCTCAGCACGGTTCATTTCCAGGGCAGCAAGATCAGACAGCTTTAGTGGCTTCAGTGAAGGAGATAAGCTGCAATCTTCAGCTTGACCTCGCTTGGAGAAACAATTCCAGCAAAGTGAAATTTCATGTGTTCACCCCCAGTTAGACCATGCAAGTACAATTCTTATGGACTGACATACTGGTCCCACATTCTGTTTGGCTAGGAGAGGTTTTTAAAAATGTAATCGGGATATTTAACATGCTTTGCCTGATGCTTAAGTAAATGATTACAAATTTTAGAAATAAAATTATCTACTCTGTTTGCAATAGCTTCCCCCCTCCATTATTTATATGCAAAAAAATTGTATCTCTTATATAGTCTCAGGATCAATTCTTTACAGAGATGACAGAGCTCAGCACTGCAGCCACACTTTGCCATCCCTAACCCGGCCAACCTATTGAAAGAAAAAGTCACCAATGCACACAATGAGAAAGGAGGTGCCATTACAAAAGTTGTACAAGATTTACTGGGATAACTTCCACTGGAGACCATGAGGAGACATAAATAAACTAAGTGAAAATGAAATTAAATGTGATATTCAATGCCAAATTTAGCTACAGAACCAACAATTTTGATCAGAGTAGAAAAAGACAAAGGAAACTGAAATTGTCACCAATCAATTCCACAAGGGCGGAGAGACTATTTTATAGGTTAGATATTTAAGCAAGTCTACAGCATACAATGGTTTGATTGATGATGGTTTGAATTTGCGTCTATAATGATATGAACGTGATACGAGTTCGGCAGAAATTAGTTCAAATTTCGATCATTTCAATAAATTGCATGAGCTATTTGACACATGATAGTACTTTGATGTTAGATAATTTTCCCAGATGTAGGCTAATATTGTAAGCATCTTGAGCACATGGAAGGTAGGCCAGGCAGTCTCTAGGGCCAGAACCATGGGTTGATGCTGGTCCTGTTTAGAACTCAGCACACAACAGAAAGTGTGGGTTCAGGGAATCAGTGAAATTTTATCTGTATTTATAGCTGCTCCTGACCTCTGTGTTACCATCTGCACTCTAGCTCTTGCCACATTAGCCTACCTTTAGATTTTCAAAGAGCACAAATCCTGCCACGAACTGCATTGGTGAGGAATCTAGGTTGCATGTTCCTTCTGAGAGCCTAATGCCTAAATCACCTTTCACCATCCGTCTTCTCCACCCATGTAGAATTGTGTTCCATGACACTGGCCCCTGGTGTCAACCATGTTGGATACAAGTGCTGTTCTGTAGGTTACGTGCATTAAATACCTTTCAAATTTATCAATACTTTGAGCCAACAAAGACTTTACTAAGACTGTACCCCAATCCTTGTGGGGAAAAAAGAGCATCTGCGTATGTTCATGTTCAAATTCTTAGGATGTGTCTTTTCATCTTGATGAGAGGAGAATTGTAATTTATATCATCAGATGATAAAAAAAAAAACCCTTGCTAACTGTGTGGAGGGAATAGGTGAGGGCAAGATGCTGCTGCCTTGAGATTAATTGTGCTCCAAGCAGCGCAAGGCCTATCTTCCCTGACTGGTGATGATTAACTCCCCAGCTATTAATCACCTAATTGTGCAAATTGATTAACTACCCACTTGTTAGCCTTTTAAATTAGTTGCACTGTCCCTCACCTTGCCTAAACTATGTAACTGGTCAAAGTCCATTACAGTGTTGATTAGATTACAATTAGCTGCCCATTCCTTACTTTCAAGATGAAGATTCTTTCAAAGAATAGTAAAGAACTGTGCACTCTCCCCTTTGCAAAAAAAAATGAATGCAAATCATAAACAGATAAGAACCATGGAACTGGTATAATATGACTCCAGACAGAATCATTAGAAGTTCACAATTGTAGATATGATCCTATATCATTATAGGTTTATCTAATATATATAATCTATATATAATTGTAGATGTAATCCTATATCATATCTATAATATGATCCTATATCTATAATTGTTGGATTCTAATGATTCATATATACATCATAATCAATTTGTAAAATGTGCATACTTACCACACTTTATGATCACCACTTATATATATGCATACATATGCATGTATTCATGCCAGGAATTGTTCAATGTAAGCTTGCTCTCTTTTTTACAGTCTGGTGTAACAGTATAAATAGACTTTTCCCCAAAGTTTCTCTTCTGTCTTCATACAAGTGACTTGCTGCTGAAGTCTGTGATGACCTCACTGGCCCCTGTGCAGCCTCTGGCCTTTCTCAGATGAATGCTTCTACTCCATCATCCCTGTCATCTTTAAGAAACTCAGATCTGGTGAACAGAGGTCCTGTTTGTGTTAGTGCTTCTATTTTTTTTTTAATTTTATTTATTTACTTTTTGTATATTAGGGAAATGTCTACAGGGTATTCAGGGTCTCACTACTAGATCGGACTCATAGTGATACAACTGTTCACAGCCTCCTAAAAGCTGGGATTACAGGTGTGCACCACCATGCCCAGGCTCAATTGCACTCTCAGCATGCCCCGGAGGCAGGGCCAGCATGGCATTCTATTGGAGTTTAACATACATTTATCTCAACCGACTTAGGTATATGACTTAGGAGCTTTCAACTTTCTGCTGGTGCTGCTGCCCTCTGAGAAGAGCTCATGCTGAACACACCTGCTATCCTGAGAGTTAGGTGAGTGAAAAATCTTAAGACTAATCAGCAGCCACCTTTGGGGTGAGACAGAGAATTCATCTGAACATGAGACCATAGAAAGGGCCTGTTCTTGCTGGAACGAATGGTCCTTACGCTATATGAAGAGTCTTGTAATGGGGAGGGCACATCAGTCCTGTTCCCAAAGGAAAGTGAAGCCCTACCATCTTTACCAAATACTTTGCCATTGAGAATGATTGTCCACCCTTGGGAGACTGTCAGTCCTGCAGGAAGAAAGTAGCTCACAGAAATTTTGCAGCCTGGTTCTAATCTTACTTACAGACAAACATTGGTACTAAAATCTGGTCACAAGTGCACCTAAGCCTTTAGTTCAAGATCGTGCTAGAATGTCTAAGAGGACATAAAGCTGTGAGTTTCATTAGTCATAGAACAGAATGCATGGTTGTTTTCTTCTCTGATGGTTAATGAGTCTTTTGCTACAAAGCAGAATTAAGAATAACACTATTTATTTACTTGGGGATGGTGGTAATGAATTTTTTTCCAGCTTTACTGAGATATAAGAACAAATGAAATTTGTGCATATTTGTGACTGTTGTATAAGAAGGTGAGTCCATATATGTATGTATTGTGAAATGATTCCCTCAATAAAATTAATTGACATACTTGTGGCTCTTATTTGCGCCTATTGAGAAATAATGGCATCTAACAAACAAAGCAGGTTAGCCAAAACTACCAAGTGTGCATGACCAGACAGGCTTTCACTGTTTAGGGTACACATGAAGGATCCCTACTGCTTGTTTAGTAAAGGTGGAACTCACTTGGAAATCACACCAGTTTCTGCAGCCTCTCCATTACTCCACTCTGGAGCTTCTTGGCTTGGTTTATAGCATCAGATTATAATTTCAGTGATGCTGCCATAAATCACAGGGAGCCCTTGTGATGTTTCCTGCCATGCTTTAGGAATATCTGCCCGCCCCTCTGTGTTAGACTCTGAGGTTCAGGAGGAGCGGGGTTTGGTGCTTTGGTTTACCATCTATTCTTGGGTACTCACACAGTGCCTAGCACATTCTAGGGGATTATTTCTTTTTAGTTTTTTTTTTTTTTTGGTGGAACCGGGGATTGAACTCAGGCCCTTGTGCTTGCCAGGGAAGCACTTATTCCATTAAGCCATCTCCTCAGCCCTAGCATCAGATTATAATTTTAATTTACTTTAATCCATACCGATCCATGACTGCTTCAATCTATTATTGTTCTGTTAATTTCTAAAGATGTTTCCTTCAGCTGGAACATCAGGCCCCACATCTAAGTCCTACACCAAGGGCTTGAGATAGCTCAATGGTCTAAGTACTTGGCTGGCAAGTACAAGGACCCGGTTTGATCCTCAGTACTATATGCCATGCCAGCCCTAAAAGAGGGGGTGTTAATCCCAGCCTTGGGGATACAGATACATCTCTGTGTTTGCAGGTTTGAGTAACCGAACACTCCTGCCACACACGCTTCCAGGTCAAACTTGTGAAACTTGGCCACGATGTCTTCAGACTGTCTACCTCACACTTCACTCCCTCTCTGCTTTGTGAGTCTCAAGAAAATCAGGTGTTTGCCTTTCTCTGACACAAACTGTACTCAGCAAAATGCAAGTTGGCCCAAATAAAATCTCCTGTGATTACTGCGATGCACATCTGAAGATAAATCATTTCTTGCCTTGTCCTGAAAAGACACGTTGTTTAGAGTGAGTGCTTTCTTTAGATATTGACCTACATATTAACAGGGTTAGAAAAGTTGCCTTAGACCCTTAGTTCCCTCACAAATACGTGAGCAGTTCCGTAAATATTGATCAGATCTAGCCTTTAAGGACTTCGGCATTGTCCCTATGTAATGCCAAAGAGCCCTGAAAAACGTGACACTTGGTCAAAGAGTTGTACATTTTGCTAGGAGGAGAGCAAGAATTGCAGGTGATTGTGAAATATTTCTGTCAGTCACACCCTGGCCTTTGAGTTCATTAGATTTTTGTGTGTGGGGGTCAGCCTGAGCCTCATGTCTCTTCTGTGAAAGGAGGGAGATGGCCTCCCTTCTTGTGGGTGATGCTCTCCAGGGGTCTCATGCTTGTGTGCTCCCCCGCTGAGGGGACTTGTGTTGCTCCAGGAACGCTGCTCAGCAGAACTGAGTTACTGACTTTGATTATGCTTCCAGGGCGATAAAGTCAGGGCATTAGTATGCACATTTATATTCCAAATCCACCTCCGCTGCAATGGGTTAGTTGTTTCCTGGAAATTACCCAAATGGGTGTACACAATCTGTCTTATCTTTTACAATACAAAGGACAATGCGGAGAAAGTATGCATTTATTGAACAATAGCAGTGTTCCTGGTCTTCTCATATTTATTCTATTGATCACCTGCAACGTACTGATTGCGGCTTATCAGGCCAAGTGTTTTCTGTAGTGAATTCTCCCTTCCATTATGAAAATTACTAAATAACTCCAAATCCAAGCATTTCTAACTTCAATAGGAAAGCAATGCAAAACTTAAACTCTGTCTTCCTTGCCTCTCTAACTCCCTGTACCAGAAAAACAAAATCAAAATTGAACCTAGAATACATACATAGCTATTTTAATTGGCAAAACTGAGTAATTTATGGAGCAATGAAAGATGGGACGCAAATAGCTTTTGCACATGAGAACTTCTGCTACAGTTATGTTAATAATGTGAAATGTTACAGCACGAAGAGGGTATCACAATTAATGACTGAACCCTGACTCGTAGATGAATAACTATGGGGTCTTCTCCAATCCAAAATATCTCTTATTATTTCACCTTAATTTTGTGTGACTGGGTGCTGTGCATCGAGATTTATTCAGCTTTGACTGAGTGGATTTACCAAGGTTTCTTTCAACAACAAGAGAAAATAGACTTGTATGCAAGACTATTGATTTAGAATATTTTAGCATTCAATTCATCTCATCTTCTACTAAGAAAGAAGGTTTGCATAATTGCTTAGCAAACACTGCTCATACCATTGAAAATTGAATGATGCTTTGTAAATAATGAAGTAGCTCAAAATACAGGGGTAAAGGCCCACAAATAAGGGAAGTTAAGAGAAAGAAACATTTCTACTACTGTTTTTATCAGCTTAGTTTTTCCCTGGAACATTATGAACCTTAGACTCCAAAAGTAAATCATAGAATGTTTAAATGTCATGCTTAGGCCATTTAATTATTATTACTCTAAATAGTTCCTACAGTTCTCTAAAAGTACTAGTAAAAATACTATGTTAAAAGCAAGCATTCTCTATTCCAACAGTAAAGTGCAAAAAATATACCTGAAAGCCTTAGTAAAGAAAAACACTATTATTATTATTAATTACTATTATTATTACTATTATTATTGCTATTGTATTCAGTACAGGATCTCACTACACAGGACTCCTAGTGATCCTCCAGTTTTCAGCCTCCCTAGGGCTGGGATTACAGGCGTGCACCGCCACACCCTGACCCAGTGGTAGGCTCAGCACGCCTGCGGGCAGGACCCGTGTGGCATGTGGTGCCAGGAATCAAACCCTGGGGCCTGATCTTGCCTAAGCATGAAGACATTTAGTCTTTTGAGCTATCTCACTGCCCCTCAGGCATGTCTATTATTAAAATTATAATTTTGAGTCTTTCAAAATATCCTTAAATGGGGCTAGCCAAATAGCTCAGCAGATTAAAGTGCCTGCAAGCAGGCAAAGGGGCCATGGGATTCAATTCCTGGGCCTGTCAAGCCGGCCCTGCCCCTGCAGCACACTGAGATGGCAATTGAGACTGGGCATGGTGGTGTGCACCTATAATCCCAGCTCTTAGGAGGCTGTAGACAGGCGGATCACTGAGTGCAATCTGGTACTGAGACCCTGAACACCCTCTAGAGCCTTAAAAAAAACAAAACAAAAAATACCCTTATAGCTACTGGTTGCATGTGTTATGCCAACCAAAGAAAAATATAATGAAGTTATAATCATCAATATTGGTGAGTGTAACCTCATTTCATAGTTGCAAAACAGGATCTTAGCAGTTCTCAAGTTCAAATAAAGTCATACTGGAAGGGGGTGGATCCTGAACTCAAATCATTAGTGTCCTGTGCAAGGGGCATAAACACAAGCAAAGGGCAGAATGACAGGATGAAAGAAACAGGGATTAGATGGTGCGTCCAGACCCTGGATCACCAGAGATTGCCAGCAGTAGCCAACTCCACAGCAAGAAAAGCATGGAGCATGTTCTCCATTCTCCCCAAGAAAGCTGCCAGCAACTGGATTTCTGATGTACAACTTCCAGAACCATGACAGAACAGCTTCTGGTACATAAATCCACTCATCCTACTTTACCTTAGCACTCCTAAGAGCCTCATATGCATCGACACAAAGATCCAGACTTAACCACACGATGGCCCAGTGTTTCTACTCACACAAGCACTGAGCTGGGATGTTATCATGTGATGAAACCCAAACTCTACCAACTCCTTGTTAGGTCCAGGGCAGGAATTTCAGTACTCACAAATATATTAGACATTATTGCTGACAATGTTAGGGCAGACCAAATTAGCTCAGTTGATTAAAGTGACTGCAAGGAGGAGCAGGGCCCTGGGTTCGATCCCCAGGCCTGCAGTACTAACCCCTTCCCAGGGGTGTGCTGAGAAAGCAATTGAGACTGGGCATGGTGGTGCAATAGGCAATGAGTCCTTGAGCACCCTGTAGACCTTTCCCTAAAATACAAAAACAAAAACAAAAAAACAATGTTATGCAAGTTCTCTCTCTGGTGCCCACATTTAAATCACAAGAAAATGTTCTAGCAAGCATTACACTAGATTTAAAAACAAAATTAAATCTTCTACAACATTTGCTGGTTCCTAGCTGCTCATTCTGGAGCACATACTGTCCTGTGTGTTCGAGTGCTATCTCATGCTCTATTTAATCACCATAGAGTACGAGATACCACTCAGACAATTCTAATAGACCCACTGAGATAGTAAGTTTATAAAAAGTAACAAGAATTCTTATTATTATAGGAATTATTATCTTTATTTATTTATTTATTTTTTTTTTTGCAGAACTGGGGATTGAACTCAGGCACTTGCTCTTGCAAGGGAAGTGCTTATTCTACTGAGCCATCTCCCCGGGGGAATGTGGTAACTTTTAGGCAATTACTTGCTTTCTTGTTTTCAGTCTCTTGTGTGTGAATTTTACTCCTACCTAGGATGCTGCATTAGCCAATGAAAACAGAAAGCAGAAAGTAAAACTGAAATTCCTGGTAATAACCTTTTATTAGTGCATGTTCTAAAAACTGCACTGTACATATTTTTACTTAAAAGTATGTTTAGTACATTCAAATTTAAGTGGACACCCATGTTTTTTTTATTTGCAAACCCTATTACTTCAAACTCTGAGCTTTGGAAACAAATGCAATAGCCTATAAAGTATTTTGAAACTGTGCACAGAACCCCTTAAAGGAAATATGTGGCCATCATTACATGAAAACTCAGATTTTTATGTCTCCTCTTATTTATCTTTACTTCCTTGATTTTTTCATAGGACTTGGAATCTACTAAGTTCTGAAAATGGTATTGAATAAGACTCCTCAATTAATTTCTCTAACATTAAATTGTATTCTTCAAATTATCATACTGGTCTTTAGAAGGTGTCTGCAGTGACAATTTGTAGTTTATTAACATAAGCAAATTGAGGATTCAAGTGTGGCAATCTGGTTTGCTACATTGATTAAATTTGTGAATGTTCTGTAGTAGGTAGAATTATGCTACATGCAAGTGATGAGGACATAGTTGCTACCTGCATTGGCTTCCAAGGGCTACTATAATGAAATGTCATCAACTGGGGGGCTGAAAGCATAATATTTTAGAATCAGTGCTGAAAGCTAGCAGTGTAAGAGAACATGCCCTAGGAGACAGACAGCCCCTGCTCTCAAAGCAGGGTCCAGGCATCACTAGTACTGCTGATCCTTCATGTCATGGAACTCTGAAAACAGTTCCATGACTGTTTTCAGATGCTGGACATTGCCATCTAGTCACATGTTGCTTCTTCTTCTTCTTCTTCTTCTTCTTCTTCTTCTTCTTCTTCTTCTTCTTCTTCTTCTTCTTCTTCTTCTTCTTCTTCTTCTTCTTCTTTCTTCCTCCTCCTCCTCCTCCTTCTTCTTCTTGTATTTTCATACAGGGTTTACAGTGTCTACAGTGTCTCACTACGTAGCTTAGACTCGTAGTGATCCTCCTGTTTTCATCCTTCCAAGAGCTGGGATTACAGGCACACACCACCATGCCCAGTCTCAACTGCCATCTCAGCACACCCCAGCGGTGGAGTTAGCATGGCTTGCTTCTTCTAAATAGTGACTTTATAGTAATCAATTTAGTATATTTAATAGTTACATTCACTACCTGGGCAAGAACAGCTCATTAACATACGATGTAACAGTGAACTAAAGGAACCAAACCAAAGAAAGACACAATCTATCAAAAATCATAAAAACATGAGTATGTACCACATGGAAGTGAAAATCAGACACTCTAGAATAGCTGTCGTTTTTATTTTAATTTTGAGCCCCTTTGAACGTTAGCAATCGCCATGAAAACCGTTCAATATTTGTGGTTGCCCTAGAAGGATAATTCTGTAATACAAAATGTTGCAGTTTTAACCTCATATCCAGAACTCAATTCGTGCAGATAGGCAACTCGAATTGATTTGAGTCAGCCTCAGCATGAGCGGAGTGTGTGGGCGCTTCCCTGTGTGAGCTGATTTTTGTGTCCCTTAAGCATAATAGATAATTGCCTGCTTGAGGGAGACTGCCAGGGTCTTTTGTAAGGTGGAGAGACGCAACATTAGCAAACTCAGGTATTTTAAAGTGAGCCAGGAAAAAGGTAAAGACTTACAGGATGATAAATGGGGTTACAGAAACTGTGCTGACAGCACTTTGGAGGAGACAGAAGGGGTGGAGACTACTGATTTCAGGAGGCGGCACCAAAACACAGGCACAGTCTCCTTGTGCACAAAGGGGATACTTTCCTACAATAGAAGCAGGAAGAAACTGTGGTAAAACAAGTTACCACAAAAGCTCGCCGTTCCTTTCCTATATGAGTAAATTATGGAAACTAATCTATGAATCCGTGAAACCAGAAGGAAGCTCCGGCTTCCCCTCTCCTCTCCTCTCCTCTCCTCTCCTCTCCTCTCCTGTTCTCTTTATAAATATAAATGGAAGTGTTTTCGAATACCCTAGTGCAAGAGAAGCATTTACCAAAGTGGTTTTCTGCTGATGTGTTTTAAAACCTGGAAATCCACCTGTGAACTGAAATATAGATTTAAAATATAATTTCCCTCCACTAACCTAATGTCTGAAACAACATGAAGCCAATACTTTGCCTCTTACACTGTTACAATGCTCTCAAATTTTCTATTTAAGATTTGCTGAGGGCATAGAGGAGGACTGGCTCAAGTTGATTTTCTCTAATCTGCAGCCTTGGTGAAGTTTCCAGCCTGGCTTTCTGGGCCGTGATGGCTTTGCTTTTCCTCATGGTCTCAGCAGCTCAGGCTGCTGGGCTTTGGCATCCAGAGAAGCAGATGCTGGGTGCTGGAATGGAGCTGGGCAGAAGGGCAAGCAAACGATGCGACATTCTACATCAGATGGTAGTCCCTTTGCTTTTGTCACCTTTGGGAATATGAAATCAATGGGAGAAGTAAAATACTGTTTATTGCTTCAGCATGAACTAGGGGGAACTGGTCTCAAATAAACAATAATAAAACCCAGAATGATCTATGTTTTGAGTGAGATCTTTCCCTCACGTTCCTTCATTCAGAAGCTAACAGATACAAACCCTAGGAAGGACATAGTCCCATTTCCGTTAGTAAATTATATATAATTATAAGACAAAAACATACTGTTTTCAAGTACTACATATGAAGACTAAAGTTACATGCTTAAATTGGTACATGAGGGATGTGAGAAAGTATTCTGCATAAACAACTGTCAAGGGAACCACGGAATAGAACAAGAGTTAGGGCCTCAGAAAAAGGAGCTTTTACTGGTTCTTTGTCTTCATAAAATCATTGCAGAGGGGGCGGGCATCATGTTAGCTATCATGGTTGCTAACTATCATAAAACAGAACTGATGCTGCAAAGATAGGAACTGACGTAACATCAGCCAAGTCACCATAAAACTTATCATCAAACAGTATTAAGTGGAACGATAACCAAGAGGGACTCAGAATTATTTACTGTGCCTAAGTTCTAAAATCAAAACTTGCTTTCCATCATTTCATTACTCTTCAAGAGAGCATAACTTTGGCATTTTCGTTTTAGCTAACAGAAATGGATAAAGGACTATGACAGTAACTGAATACCATTTTCTTGCCCTCTTACTGGCCCAAACAGGCCTGAGCCTCTCTCCACACCCATGCCCATGGGTAGATCCGTGTCTCCCAGTCCAGCAACCACGGATAGGCCACAGAATCTCTTATCCCAGGCTTCACTTTCAATTGACTTCATTTTTATAGAAATGGACATAGGCTTATCAAGAGAAAGTAGAGATTTTTTTTCATAGGTCAGTAGATAACTAGTCTTGCAGAACTCCAGGCAAGAGCTCAGCTTTTCATAGTACGTGATGGCATAAGTACTGAGTCCAGGCAGCACATGCATGGACAGTTTGCGGCAACACAGATGGGAAACAAAATGGCCCAGCATATGGAGTATTAAAAGAACACCTGATATTAGAGGCTTCTGCGTCAAATTAGGACTCTGGTGGTTTTTATAAAAAGATTTGATGGCTACTGCCTAAAATGTGTTTTCTTACCATCATCACTGCGTTAAACTTATAGAATAAAATCCAAAGAATAATTTTAAATGAGTTATTCAGAGGCCTATCATTCCTAATTTTTGATCATGCCCTGGGACCCCTGTGTGATTTGAACCAACTGCTTACATCATTAAGGCTCAGTTGAATAACCTGTAAATTGGGGATATGGCTTTACTATATTTATAAGGTCCTTGGGGTACTGCAGAAAATCCTTAAGAGCTGGCAGTGTTCTTGAAGCAAAGCAAAATGAGATAATAGTAGGTCCCACAACACTAATCTCCATAGTCCCCATGCCTGTCACTAGAATTTTCATAACTCAAGGGTGAAAATGAAGGTGAGCTGGATAATCCTTCATTAAATTCAAATGAGATTTTATAGCTAAACATTTGTTGGAAAACTAATTAACATGTGCCTGCAAATTTGATGGGTCTCTCTTTATCAATTTGCAGTGGGCAACCCACTGATTAAATAAGATGCGGAGGGAGCAGAAGGATGACCTTCTGTATTGTGACCACACTTAGGAAATCCACACACTTGAGTCTACTGATGACAGAAATGAGGCAAGTTCACTAATAGCTCAGGAAAACCACTCTTGGAGTGTGATTTTTCCTTTTGCCATAAGCTTCTTCAATGAGAATTTGTCTTCTTGAATATCTTTTTAGGTGCTATTTACTTTTTCTTTATTATTATTAAAAAACAAATAGCAATGAAACAGTTTCAAAACAGATTAGTAGGACAGTTATAATAATTAATACACAGCTTACCGTTGTCTTCATAGTGGTTATTCATAGTGCAAGATGCAGATATGCTATCCTGTCCAAACACTATTAGTACAAATCTTTCTTCTCACTGAATTAAGAGCAAGTAGCTGTATATCTATCCTAATTATTTTGTATATACAGATACAAAATGATGCTTTTCTGCTTGCCTGCAGTTCTTGGATTGTTGAAGATATATTATTATTGACTTCTATCACTGCATAATAGAGGCGTGGCCTTACCTACTCGTCTCTTGTCCAAGTTTCTACTCATGCTTCCCCCCGTCTCACTAACGAGCAGTCTTTTGTGCTTTCAGCAGTCAAAACATGTTCTCCAAACTGATCTCCTTTCATTCTAATAAAAATCACCAAGGCTTCATGGGTATTGAAATTTCTATCCTTACAGCAAAGAGGAGAAAACTGAGACTTGGAAATATTAAGTCACTTACCCTGAATAACTCAGCTGTTTCATAGAACAAAACAGTCCTAAAATGTTATCTTGATTATCTGGCCAAGAGGTTTCATACATAAATGTCATGTTTTTGTTGTTGGCTTGTTTTTTGTTTATTTCCTGTTTCAGGAATTGAACTCAGGTCCTTCTGCCTGCCAAGCAGGCTGTTTGGGCCACTGAGCTGTACACTCAGACAAATGTCTGCAAAGTATACCAGCACATGTGTCAAACCTGGAATACGTCATGTGGAGCAAGCATGTTTGTCTGCAGCAAAATATGACAGCCTGGTTGTATCACCTTTAAAACACTTTGAAAAGCAAAGTAAAATTGTTCAACCACCAAAAGCTCCCAACTCTA
The DNA here is from genome assembly GCA_004027165.1 of Ctenomys sociabilis. Classification (NCBI taxonomy): domain Eukaryota; kingdom Metazoa; phylum Chordata; class Mammalia; order Rodentia; family Ctenomyidae; genus Ctenomys; species Ctenomys sociabilis. Next base: position 14,495 of record PVKA01032072.1, read on the forward strand.
AACACTGTGAAAAGGGTCTTGAGTTATTTTGTTTCTGACTACTAGAAACTTCTCTGGTTTCCTGCCCATGAAGGATAAACGATGTGCACAAGCTCACCCAAGTAGCATTAGACTTCTTAACGACTTGATCTTTCAGCGTATCCAGGACCCTAAACCAAATCTGCAAACCTAGCTTTCTTGCCGGTGTGTCATTGCTGCACCATGGTTAGACAGGGAATGGAGCCAAAGCTCCCAGCCATTGCTCAGCAGTAAGTACTAGACTGTGTGCATTTATTCCTCTTTTCCAAAAGCCCATGCTCTTTCCATCTGTTCCTGTCCCAGCTGCAGAGAGCGTGTTAGTGTTAATGACCTGCATCAGCTACTCAGCCTCTTTTGGGATGGCAAATGGTTAAGGCAACACCACTAGTGACCAACACCAACACTAAGATATCATTAGAAAAGGGTATAGAATTTCCTGAATACTCAAGTTTTGGACCCAATGCACAATTAATCTTTATTAAGCTAAAGCATAAAAATATTAGAGGTTTGCTGCAATAACTTAGCTTGCATCAATAGTGTATATCTGAATAACCACTTCCATGATGGAAAATTTAGTCGTGCCAGTGATTCACTAAAAGCAATAATTTCTTCTCATCAGTGTTCTCATGATAATTTTTTTCTCCCTGACTCCTAGAGTAGCAAATGGATATTAATTTAGTGTGTGATCAATGAGGGGTTTGCTACTGAAACTAAGAACAAACACAAACACAAACAAGAGCAATTAATAACTGGTAGGGCCAGGAAAGTGAGCTCTGGAAAAGGGTGAGCTAGTCATGCCAAGAGAGGGATGGGGACTGGAATAGGTCATCTCCCTGTGCAGCATTTCACAGCATGCAGTGTTGTATGGGGTTTCAGGGCATTAAAATTGTCCTTCTACCTCCCATTAGATACCATTTGAGTAGATAAGAAAGCATATTACTTCCTATTTTTCTGATGCAAAAAATAGCAAAGAAGTGAATTATTTTGCAACTGACAATGCAAATAAAGACCTGCACTTAGGACTTAGGATATCAAACTTCAAAGTGATGCTCTTTTGTGTTCTGTTTGAGGAATGGTGTTGAGATTCCGAAGTGTTGCTTTCCAGAAGTTGTGTAAGTCTACATTTATTTTCCTTAAGTAGTATATCACCTCCAGGGACAGGGCTGTAGTTCTGCAGCACACTGCCCTCCTGGCGGGTGCAAGGGCCTGAGTTTGATTTCAAATACAAAATAAAACAATAAAACAACAATAAATACTGTTTCTAGAGCTGTTTGAAGTTTAATTTACATCTGTATAACCATTAATTAGTCATTTTACGTGACTCTAAAACCTTGCACGATGCTATGCTCTTACGACACTAGCTAGCTCTGTGTTCTACAGGCACGTAGTTCAAAACTAAGTAGTAAGTCTTCTTAGTACTATGCTTGTAAACAGCTCTTGTTCAACCTAAAAACAGATCTGTCTTGTCTGAGAGCTTGACATGAAATAATGTCAGTGTCTAACTTCAAATGGTTTTCAGTTGAAAACTGTCCTGTTTCTTTTTCTTTTTCTTTGTTTTCCTTTGTTGGCCAGCTCAGCCCAGCCTGGGGGGCAGACTGGCACAGCACGTGGTGCTGAGCATCAAACCGTGGCACAGTGCCTGCGCTTTGGACCTCTGAACTATCTCGCCAGCCCTGAAACCTGTTCCGTTTCTAACTCCACGATGAGCACACCTCATCGGTTAGTCAATGTGACATAGCCAGATAAACAAAGCCTCATGATCAAAGACTGGTTATGCTGAATACTGTAAGCTACTTCTTCTGGTGTCTATGTCTTTAAATGTAAGTAGATTTGTCTAAGCAGAGGAAAGCTAAGGGATGATTAAATATACTCTAACAATAGTGGTTCTCAAAGCCTAGTAATGAAACCAAATTACAGTATAGTTAAATATGGTATAATGGCAGCTGCAATGGAGAAGCTGAAGATCAAACAGAGAAAGTAGAGGTAGCTATGATCACATACTTAGGAAAATTTTGTTTGCATATGAGATAGATCTTAGAACATACATCAGAGAAGTACATTTCTGATGAGCAATAAAATCACAAAGTGTTAATAATAATAGTGCCTCTAAGTTTTTATTGTTCACTCTGTGCCATTCATTCAACTGACATTTTCTGAACATCTTCCACTTCCAGATAACCACCTGGCACTTTACCAATATACACAATGCTACTTTATTCTTACCATAACTCATTGAGGTAGGTATTCTGTGGATAGGAAACGGGTGTCTAGGAGGTGAAGCCAGCCACTAATGTCACACAGTGTAGGGTGGAAAGAGCCAGCCGGGCATCTGAGTGAACAGGGTGACAGGAGTGATGGCTGTAGCAGGTCTTTCCTGAGCGATGTGGTGTAGCTAACATATAGGATCAAGAGGAATGAAAGGGCCATGCAAAGAATTTGGAAATATAATGGAGAATTACACTGGAAAGGCATCGGTCAGAGTCCAAAAGCACAACACAACTAAATGAGCTACTTCAAAAGAAGTCACAGCGATACACACAATAGATCGTAAGTGCGTCATCGGGAAGGCAGAAATCTTCTGAAATCCAGGCAGCAGGTGCTTGGCTTTACGTAGAAGCAGCGCAGCCTATGGTTTCTCCACCATTCTGGTAGGCATAAGCAGCGTGACAAAGAAGACCACAGCATGAATCAGTTACTGCTGAGAAGCACAAGTATTGACTGACCATTTAGCGCAAACGATAGAGCACTAATTAATAACTTCAGTTGTCTGGAAGCAGGGATTGTCTCACTGACCTCCATATAGATTTCTTCCCCTAAGTCTCCTTTGATTTAATGTGCAAAGCTTTCCTTGATGCAAATTTAATGATTCCTTTTCTCGTTCTGTGAATTCTTGGGGTATCTCATGCTGTATCCTTTTGTGTATGTCTGTGTTCATGCGCTTCTTCTTCCTTCTTGCATTACTAATGTTATAGTTAGGGTCCTGAAAGTTGGAAATTTCTTACAAGATTGAGATTTGAAAATGAAATGAAGCACTTCAGAGAGAAGAGAGAGTCTTCCAGGCGAGGCTATCAGGGGTATTTCATCTAGGCAGTAACTTTGAAGCGAAAGACCAGGTCAGCTTGGAGAAATCAACATCAAGGAAATGTCTGCATATTTTAAAAGACAGAAAACTGCACCAATCAGAAAAGTAAGATAGGATGACAGAATTCCGGTAAGACCGTCTGAAATGTATGGTTATGATGACCTGGTGAAGACTTTGGAATTAAGCACAACCTGAAAAATATTCTGAAAATCAAGTGTGACCTAAAAATGTTATTTGTAATGAAATTCAGTCTATATATGTTGTGGACGTTAGGGCATTTATTTTATCTTAATTGAAAATGTCAAAACCCAGAAGCAATCAAAACTCTAGTGGTAGAGGAAATATTCTGAAACAAGATAAACCAGCATAAATGTGACACAAGAATTTGTCAAGCATTAATGTTCTTTTAAGGGCAATATTTGGTATCTCTCGGTCTGTGTCCTCCAAAGGCTTTCATGCATTTCTAGGGAAAAAAATGTTACTTCTCTTTAATGTTCAATTTATGTATTTTAAAAATATTCTCTTCTTCCTCTATACTTTGGAGCCAAGCAGTTTTTTTATTTTTATTTTCTGTGTTCTGCAAGAAAATACACACACACACACACACACACACACACACACACACAGAACAGATCATTATTATTATTATTATTATTTTTTTTTTTTGCAGTACCAGGGATTGAACTCAGGACCTTGCTCTTGCCAGGCAAGTGCTTATTCTACTGAGCTACTCCCCCAGCCCAAAAGAGCAGATTAATTCTTGAAGTGCAGAATTTGTGCCACATCAGCCTATAAGTCTTGCCTGGTCCTGGGGTCATGAGATGAGAGAGAAGGCTCCACTTATTTGGGGTATTGATGTGTACAGTGAAACGGGGAGGCACACTGAACACCCAAGCTTTTGGTCTGTATATTGCTTTGTGATTGGCCAGTGGAAGAGTTTCCAAGGTGGCTAAGATTCCCAGTGCCAAGACCAGGTAAAGTTGAGCGGTATACTCATCCAGATGCCCTGCAGTCTTTGAATTTGTTTTCAAAATCTTACATTGCAAAGTGATTCCAACTGTGCCTTTGTCTTAGTAAAAAGCAACCTGTTAAGTCCAAGCCTGGTGGCACACTCCTATAATCCCAGCACTCAGGAGACTGAGGCAAGGGGATCATTGCCAGTTGGAGGCCAGCTGGAGCTACACAGTGAGCTCAAGGCCAGCCTGAACTGCATAATGAGATCCTATCTCAAAAAAGGCAAACAACCTGTAGGATGCAAATTACATACAAAAACCCAACTCAGACATGAGACTTAAAAAGAGGGAAATAGAACAGAAAGTACTTTAGAGACTAGGAATGTTCACCTCCAGTAATGCTGCCAGCTGTTCCCAGGAGTGAGTTTATAAAAGCCTATCTATCCCATTTCTAATTAAAGGAAAATCTAAAAATCACAAAGACCACTCTATAAAGAATGACTAAAGATTCAGTTTTCCTTCTATCTCATGTTACTGGGAATGATGTGGTTTTGATGTGAATTTCAAACCTCATTTAAAATGCCAGCAGGAAGGGGAAGGCTGAGACATACAGAAGGCAAAAGCTCCTTGGCTGACACATCTATGTCCCAGCTGTCATATTTATTGGATTAGTGACATTATTTCCAAGCAGCAGCAATTTAAAGTCTAAATTCATTTTTGTTCTTTGAACCAGAAACTGAACTCAGGACCTTGCTACATCTCTGGCCCCAGAGTCTGAATTCTGACACTCACAACTACGGTTCTTTCCACATCCCTGACCTTCTCTGGTGGTCATGCTGAAGTCTGGGTCCTGTACTTGGAGCTCCGTATTTTGATCAGCAGTGTCATCCTCCTCCCTTTTCCTCCTCCACACCGATTCCAACTGTGAACCTGACTTGCCTCTTCCTGCCCTTGATGATGGCCCTAGGTCAAATGTTTCCTTTCAGATCTTTGAGGCTGCCTTCTTGGTATTGCCAACCTAAGTCCTCTGTGTATTATAAGATCACACATTCTTCCATACAGCATGCTGAATTTTACCAACGCACAGTACTCAGAGCTAATCCATGTTTCCTAAAACAGATGTATATTAATTTTTGGGTACTGAAGAGAGGTTGGGCATTAAAACTCCCTTTATTCTCTGGCTCTCCTAAGCACCTCTCAAGACCCACCACCGCCCCAAGTTCTTAGCACCATCGAGCCCCAACTACAGATCTGGCGTCCTCAATGTACTTTCTTCTTCCATCACCCAATTTTTCTTTTTTAATAAATAGAGTGTGAGACAAAAGACTGACAAGACCAAGACCCAGTGCCTCACCATCACACGGTCCTGCCTTTGAGTGTCTTTTTCCCTTGTCCCTTTGTGCTGTGGGCTAAGTGATTCACCAGACAGCAATGCTGGCCCTGACATTTTTCCCATGAAGCAATTCACTGTTGTGATGGGTCTAACTGACCCATTTTTATGAATGACGTCCTTGAATGTCTGGCCTATTTTTTCTTCCGAATGGAGATGCAGTGTTCAATTGCTGATGAATAAATGGTCTCTGTCAATCACTGTCTTGATCAAAGCCTATTCAAGGCACAGTGGGGAAAAAAAAAGTTGTGCACATAACCTGGCCTTGTGCTAGTTCAACAAGGACTTGGCACAGGTCCTCAGCAATTCTGCTTCCTGGTTTTCTTGTCTCTTAAACAACAAGAAATTGCTCTAAACTTCCTAACACTGATTCTAGATATAAAAAAAAACATGTTAGTCTGTTGGGAGCAGTGCAAGCAGCAGCTCGGGATCCCTGGGTAACAATGTAACAGCTTGGCGCTCCTTGTGGGTTCCGGCTTGGTATGTTCGGAATAACAGGAAGTAGAGTGTGGCCCTGCCCTGTCTATTGATCTGGACAGAATGAGGGAGCTGCCTGGCAACAGAGCATGATTGGCTGTACGCTTGTATGTGGCTGCTGATGATTGGCTTAGCTATACTATAAAAACTGCTGTGCTTCCACAATAAAGCGAGATCTCCCCTTCTACGAAGAAGGCAAGGTGTGTCTGAGTTTTCCTTTCTGCGCGGTGCAGATTAACAAGACCCATAAGTTTAATATCTCCTCTATACCCTGTCTCTTGACCCCATTCTTTTTTGTGCTTTGGAATGGTACTCAGAATGGTACCTGGGTGGATGGGGAAAGGGGCCGACTAAATTGTACAGCTTTAAATTGTAGTCTCAGTAATTGCTGGAGAACTGAACACGTGAGTGCCCTGGTGGTTCGCATCCCTAGTGCGGTGATGATCCCTACACGGGTGGATGAGACCCGACAACAAATGCCAGCTGCCATATATCGGCAACAGAGGGACTTTGGCATCACTGCAGCTATTGTGACTGCCGTGGCTCTGGCGGCTGCTGGTTTTGCTCTAATGCAAACGGTCCAACAAGCTACAACCATCAGTGCACTCGCGGAGAGAGTGGCGGCTGCCTTGGAGGTCCAGGAGACACTTAACAGACAGATCCATTTTGGCATTCCGGCTTTGAATCAACAAACTGCCCTGCTGCAAGAGCAAGTGGACGCACTACATGTGCAACAGAGACTGACTTGTGACTTGGGGTTCCATTCTCTGTGTGTCAATATCTAAAGGACAATTGGTCGCATGAGTTAGAACAACTGATACATACCCAAAAATTTGAAATTGCCCGCCTAAATGCCACCTCAGTCACTGCTCTGTCGTTAGGCAGCCTATCCAAATGGATTGAAAAGACCTTTTCCTTCTTTAAGGAATGGGCCGGTGTAGGTGCCATGGCTATCCTGGCTCTTCTTGGGGCCATAGGAAGTTTGTTCCTGATATGCCAAGTGGTCCGCAGACAGCGTCAAAGCCATGTTGTCCTAAAACAAGCGCTGTTGGCTATAGATAAAGGGCAAAACCCAGAGGCATGGCTGGCCATGATGTGATACATGGGATAGATGTAACCATAGGGATAACGTCCCTTTGGCACCAAGGGTGTCCCCTATGTTTTATAGAAGTGGGTTTTAGCTGTGCCTGATCAACACAGCTTTCCCACACTTGCTAACCACCATGCCTTTTCCCTCATCACGAGGCCAGAGATATATGATGATTACACGCTGATGGATGCTCTATGGTTTGGAGGGCCAACTAGGCTTGACGGCCCTTGAGGAGGCCTGTGGTCTTCCATTGCACAACGAGGAGCAGGTCACTGCCTATAGCGTGGATTACCATTATGTTTCATGCTTCTTGAGCTTCAGTTGCATGCCATTATCCCTAGTATTCTCTCCCCGCCATGTAAAGTGCAGGGTGTATGATAAAGACACTGCAGGGAGATCTACGAGGTTTCCTGTTCTCGGGGTCTCCGGAGAGCAAGCTTGGCTGCAAATGGGTTGGTGCCCAAGGTCCCATCTCCGTGCAAAAGGCACCGGGCGGTACAATTGGGATTGTGAGGATCACTTGCAATTGCCTGACCTGAAAAGGCCCACATCAAGAAAACGGGGTCAAGCCTCTACTCTCACCTGCACAAAATAAAGAAAAAGGGGGAGATGTTGGGAGCGGTGCAAGCAGCAGCTCGGGATCCCTGGGTAACAATGTAACAGCTTGGCGCTCCTTGTGGGTTCCGGCTTGGTATGTTCGGAATAACAGGAAGTAGAGTGTGGCCCTGCCCTGTCTGTCGATCTGGACAGAATGAGGGGGCTGCCTGGCAACAGAGCATGATTGGCTGTACGCTTGTATGTGGCTGCTGATGATTGGCTTAGCTATACTATATAGGCTGCTGTGCTTCCACAATAAAGCGAGATCTCCCCTTCTAGGAAGAAGGCAAGATGTGTCTGAGTTTTCCTTTCTGCGCCCGACAACAGTCCACATAACACAACTCTGTATTTACAGCTGAGATCATGACTATTACTCACAAATGATGTTTCCCACTGTGTTTCCCTTTACCTGTTAATATCTGTAAAACAATTCTCTCAAGGAAAGCTTCTAATATCACAGTGAATTCCCATAGTGATTCCAAACTTTATACTTCTGAAGTTTAATTTTTGTCTCCAAGATCCATAAATCATTCAAGGAATTTGAATATAGGAATCCCTTTTTCTTTCTTAAATACTCACAGATCATAGAACACCTTCCATTATATAGTAATAAATTCTAGAAATAGTATTTAGTGTTTCAGGCTAAGAGGCTTATTTATATGTACTAATTAATGTAATTATGTGAAAATTCATGTAATTATGTGAAAATTATTTTCAAACCATGTAATCTCTAGCAAGAGAATTTCCAAAAGAGACACAAGTAAAAGATACAGAGAGAGAGAGAGAGAGAGAGAGAGAGAGAGAGGAAATTGGTAGCAAGCAGTTACCTTCCTGATTTGCCTGACATTTGTAGATACTAAATACTTCATAGAGCTTGTGCCTTGAGCTTGTGCCACCCCAGGAAGGTGCCCTGTCACAATGAAGATAAGGCACAGCAAGTGGAGACTAACACCCTGCAGCTTACAGGCATAAAAAAACAAATAGCACCAGGGAGAAACTCACGAGTGAGGTCTTAGGCAAAGAGAAAAGCTCTAAGCGTTCATTGTGTTCATTTCGCTGGCATTTCATAAGGTTTCGTTTTTGCCACTTGCTTCCCTGAACCATCCCTTTTTGGGCCTCAGGTGTGAGAACAGTAGCCTTATTTTTGGCTTGTACACTCATGGCTCATGTGACAGATACTAACGGGTGCCATAAATCATAGTTGCTGATGCATACATAATCAAGAATGTCACTTCTTGGATTCTGTTCCCTCTGACTTCACCCCCACTCCATAGCTGAGCCCAAAGAGTTAACCCTCAAAGGACTGAGAGTATACATTCTTATTCTAAAAACATATAGCAAATAAAAACTTGCTTTGTACACAGTGTTCATTCATTGAATATGAAGCTCAAGATCATATTTTTAAAACAATAAGAAACAGGAGGTGGGTAAAGAAAAACTGGCCAGCTCCGAGCTCGGGGAGAGGGAACTTGTGGAGAGGCAAGCTCCATGGAAGTCATGGCTGAGTGCTTCATTGTGGCGGCTGAGCAGGACTGTGCCCCAAAGGACAGGCGCGGAGGACCAGGAACAGAGGGGAATCCTCCATACGTGCTCTGGTAACTTGCACGTCTTGCCAAGGTACCAGGCCTGCCTGCCTGCCTGGGAAGAGGCGCTCTCTCGAGACAAGCTACCTGTCCATAGCTTCCAGCCACTTTTCTCCTTCATCCTTGTGACCCAGGAGGTTGGCAGATGTTAATCACAGTGGAGATACAGTCGATAGAAGATTTTATATTTTGCCTGTGTTTTGTTTTTATTTTGTGTGCACATGAGGCCAGACTCAGTTCTTACATGATTGGGGACTGAACATTTCTTTTCAGTACCTTCCTTTTATATTTTTTGAAATTATAAGGTCACATTGTAGTTCTTTAACTTTACAGTTCAGCATTATACAAATGCTGTAAAACAAGTATAGTGGCATTTTTAATACAAAATAAACACCTGTTTTATGGAACAACTATACTCCGTGTCTATACAGACAGTCCATCTCTTTTCCAAACAATAACCCAAAATAAAATTAACTATGAAATCTGCAAAATGGGGGAAACTTCTTCAGGGTAAACTATTCCCGGAAAAACGGACGCATAACACAGTACACATATGATCTAATGACAATAACTGCTGGCCAAATAGCTCAGGGATTAAAGTGACCGCAGGCAGGCTCAGGGGCCTGGGTCCGATCCCCTGGCCTGCCCGAATTCCCGATTCATGCCAGCCCTGGCCCAGGGGTGCGCTGAGAGGCAATTGAGCCTGGGTGTAGTGGCACGCGCCTGTAATCCCAGCTCTTGGGAGGGTGTAAACAGGTGGATCACTGTGAGTCTGATCTAGTAGTGAGACCCTGAATACCCTACAGATCCTTCCATAAAATTAAAAAAAAAATAAGAAAAAGACAGTTGAAATTGCTGTTTTTAGATTGGTTTTTTCCCCAATATATTAAATTGTAGTTTGGGGACATTTTTAAATCAACCTTACATTGTAGAAGATGGAAAATATTTGACATGAGTTTACTTAGCATGAGGTTGAGGGTTCCTATTTTGCAAGCATAGAATGTAGATTAGGTATAGATATGGAATTTGTAAGAGTTTCTTGAACTCCTGAATACCCAACTATTAATCCAACTTTCATCATGAACAATTTTGTAAGTTAAAGGAGTCAGTAGGCCTACCACCATGACAACTTCATCTGTTATAATTCCATTTACATGATCTCTAGCATTTTCTCTAAATTTGAAATTCTGTAGTGCTCTAGAAAATATCAATACTGAAGTTTACATGACTCTGAAAGTTTCATACTTTCAAGACGCTCAACTGTTGAGGCTACTGGAGTGCAGCACAGCCTTAGGCAAGGGGTAAAGTGGGAGCACATCAGGTTTTCGAGAGCTGTGCCCTTGATGGAGATATTTCACATCAGTCTCTCTCCTCTGTTTTTGTTTCCTTGCCACCATGAAGTGAAAATGCCTAACCCGTCACATCCTTCTGCCACAAAGTGCTGCACACCATAGGCACACAGGGACAGGTCAACTGTGGGTGGGAGTCTCTGAAATAATAACCTTATAAGTTATTTATTTCATATACCATAGTTGTGGAAAACTGAATAACACTATTAGTAGAGGTATTTATTTGATTTTGTCCCAAGTCATACTATCTAAAGCTTATTTTTATTTCTCTTTCCCATCTCTCAATGCTGGAATAAGAAGTATTAAATAACATTTATGGGGCCAAGCAAGGAGGCTATACTAATAATGCATGCATTCCCCTTGAGTGGCATAATTAAGCAATTTTTCCAATGGGTGGAGAGGATGTACTTTAAAATTGGCCATGTGTGTCAAAGCGAGAGTACTATCTACATGATTGCAATGTGCAAACTGTGTTTCCTATTTGACATTTCATTTCCTTCTCTGCAGAGCTGCGAGTTTTGCGTCAGTTAATTTGGTCATAGTCAGTTTTCAAATACGAGACATTTAGTGATTGCAACTGAGTAGGCATGTGGCTTATAAAAGTTGTTCAAAATGTTTAACAGTGAAATGAGAGAAAACATTGATG
>PVKA01032073.1:0-25697 GCA_004027165.1 Ctenomys sociabilis
AAAGCTGAGAGTCCTGAACAGGAGCTCAGGAGATGAGGAGTCTATTGATTTTATTTCTAGCTCTTAAGCCCCAAGCTGAGGCAAGTGCTTCCTTGTCCCGGATCTTAGCTTCTCTAGGGATCCCCATTAATCAACCTTGTCTCCCCAGATTCAGTAGAGAGCCTGGCTCATATGAAGTAAGGCTCAATAAATGACTGTTAAATAAAACAGCACTTTGACTCATTTATAAAAATGCAGTTAGATTAAAACAAGACAATCAGCAAGAAATATTCTAGTCTTGATATTTTATGATTTCATGGCCTTAATTTCAAATTTTTGATAGCATTGAAAAAATCCATAAAAGCTGGAGACAATCTATTTGTGTATTGCTTAACTATTTACAAAACGTTCTCACACATTTTATCTCAATAAAATCTAATAACCCTGAGAGCTAGGTTTAATTGTTTGCATTTTAAAGAAGAAACTGAAGCTCAAGACGGGAGCTAATAAAGTAATGAAGCCTGGATTAAATCCCATTCACCTGATTGCAAATTAAGTGCTTTTCCTCCCCCTCCCCCTTTTCTTCTCCCACTGTTTTGAGAGCAAAGTTTTTCTTGTCTGTGTCAATTGTCTCCAGGTCAGGCAGCCATCCTCCTCTTGTAATAGGAAGCTGTGATGTAGCCTGCTGTAGCATTTTAGGTGAGAAAATACAGCTTCTTTTGGGACACTGAGGCAGAACCAACACATCTAGTAATACTAATAATATTGACAGTTTTGAAAATATTCTTTCAGCTAACAGCTGTGACAGGGATTACACATTTGCAAAGGTACAACCTTCTACCTGGAAGGCATGAAGAACCCATGTGTGGAATCACTGGTGGAAATAACAAGACACATACCTTCTGCTTTTTGCTGTGCCTGCTTGAAAACACTTAAAATTGTTTTGTTTTGTTTGCCACCGGGAACTGAACTCAGGGCCTTGTACTTGACAGGTAGGCACTATGCCACTGAGTTATAGCCCCAGCCCAAGAACATTTCATCTTAACATTGGAATCAGATTTGCTGACATGAGACAGTAGGAATGTTGAATATAAATGAACCTGAATTCCTAGAGAGCATAGGAAAGTGCAGTTTTGAGCTTTCTGCTGAGTTCTTTGGGTAAAGTCTCAATTACAGTAAATAAACCAGCCAGCTTGTAAGACTAAAGGAGTTAGTATCCAGATACAATGTACTCTTTGACAATAGCTCCAGGAACTCTAGGTCAGCTTCTACTTCTGTTGATAAAACAGCATTAGGAGGACATTTGTAAAGGGCCTATCATTGTCTTGATAAGTTGATACTGAAACTGGTAATCAGTGAAATTGGAGGCATCCTATTTCCTTTTTGAAAAGCACTGAGACAGAAACACAAAGAGAGTCCCTCTCCGTTGTCCTAGTGTTCCCCAATTCTGATCTCTGAAGCTAGTATCTCTTACTTAGTCATACCAAAGGTGTAGCTTCCAGGGAAAGTCAGAGATACAGTACAAGATAAGAAGTAATTATAGGAGATTGGATTAGCTGATTTTTCCCTTAGAAAAACAGCCGCACACAATAGAAGTTCTTATTGCATAAACAAATGGAAAAGTCTTTAAGAAGATTCCTGAAAGAGATCTTTGAGAACAGTGAAATCTTGTTTCCAATGGAGTGTAATATCTTTCGATTACTAAACCCTGCTGTACAGGAGTTTCTAGAAGGGAAAAACAATGACATTCGGCATCATGTTAAGGACCTGTTTTTGCATAGGTCGAAAAGCGTGACCCTGCATTGTCTGGATATGCATTTGCTCAGTTACGGAGGGGCTTTGGTCCATGCACCTGGGCATGCTTTACTTAATAATGAGTTTTAGGTTCCTTTTTTATTTTTACTATTTTTTATGACGTTGTTTAGTGAACAAGTGCTTCTGCACATAGAGCTGGGAATTCTGGTACTGACAACATTGCTGCAATTAATTGTCTCCTCCTTATACAAGCCACTATTGTCTACTGAGTAAAAGCCTTATCCTGCCATTAATTCTTCCCTAGATTTTTCTACTTATTGCAAAGGGAGCACTACACCCAAATTAATGGCATAGAACATCCCCAGGTACTTGGAGGTTTGCATGTTGTGTTTCCCCTAGCCATGAATTAAACAGTGACGATATATAGGCACAAGTGACATCTTAAAGCATTTTAACCCTCTATCTTCCAAAGTTATGGTCAAAGATGCCCCAGTGTGGTTATCATTTATTTTCTTCCTGGATTTTCTTCTTCTCCTTAACTTTGTGCTCTGAATTTAATATTGCATTATTATGTTTCTCCGAGGATGTGCTGTATATACTGTTGAATAGCTATGAATATCATTGTGCAGTCTCTGATCAGGCAATCATTTCTTTCTCGCCTGCAGGGCCTCACATATACACAGCTAGTCAAGAAGCTGGGTGATTCTCTCACTTCCAGCACTAGTTTACCTGTGGTACACTTATTCTACAGTTTATCTGCAGCAACTGTGAGTCCAAAGCATACAAGACTCAGATTGTTTTTAGGTAAAAGCAATTCTCAAACAAATTATGATTTCTTGTATTTATGGAGTTATGAGATAAGTTCTACACTGTGATCTTCATAGCAGTCCTGAGGGTGGGCTAACAAAATTTTATGAACTTTTTTTTATACTTTGGGGAACATTCTACAGGGTGTTCAGGGTCTCACTACTAGATTATACTCATAGTGATCAGCCTATTTACAGCCCCCCAAGAGCTGGGATTGCAGGTACATGCAATCATGCCCCGTCTCAGTTTCTGTCTCAGTGCATCCTAGAGGCGGAGCCAGCACAGCTGGCCTGGGAATTGAACCCCTGACCCCTGTGACTGCTTGCAGGTTCTTTACTTCACTGAGCTATCTGGCTGGATCTGAGTTTTTTTTCAATATGTTTAAATTCCAGTTCTATCATTCAATGTCAATGTAGCCATTGGTTTAAATAACTGGAAAAAAATTCCTTTAATTATCTTTACATTTCAATTAGGTTTAGTCTCACTTGAGAATAATTTTCTAGAAACCCTCATAACTGGAAGCAGAAACAACTGACTTCATATCACTTCCAAAGTTACACTGGGAAATCTTTTAATATAATTTTAAAAAAATTGGCTTTTCTTTTTGTGAAGTCTCTAAGTCACTGCTTTATTATTTTTTTCTAATGATATTTGTACTTACTTTTTGATCCTTAGAATTGTAATCAAATTGTGTTAATTTGATTAAAATAGAAATAGCATATCTTTACATGTTAACAAAATACACTTAATGAAATATACCTGCATTTTCCAACAAAAAATGGAACAATGATACTATTCTGCGCTTTGTTTTCTTTTGCAAATCTCTTTAATGTCTATTCTTTTTTTTTTTTTTTTTTTTTTTTTGGAAATGGGGATTGAACTCAGGACCTGTGCTTGCCAGGCAAGAGTTTATTCTACTGAGCTATCTCCCTGGCCCTCTCTAATGTCTAAATGAAGGGAAAGAAACTGAATCTGTATAACTTCTTCATTAATTTCTTTCTTTTTATTTAATTCTATTTTACCATAATTTTATTGAAAAATAATAATGAGACAGTTTCACATCAAATTAGTAGGACAGTTTCAATAATTAATACATTGCATATTGTTTTCTTTTTTTTCAATTTGTATTTTATTGAAGACAAATATCAATGAGAGTTTTAAGATACCTTGACAAGATGGATTTGATGAATTAATACATTGCAAACTGTTTTCATAATGTTTTGGTATCACAGAAGGTGCATACATGATATTATACTTACAGACATTATTATAGTAGATGTCTCTTATCAGTAAATTAAGAGAGTGTAGCTGTTTGCGTATCTCATTTTTTATACCTGAATAACATCAAAGATTCAATAATTAATACTTTCTAACTTGTTATTTTCCTAGTGGTTGTCCATAGTACTAGAAGCCAACATAATATCCTGTCCAACCACCATTAGTGCAAATCTTGCCTCTCATAGAATTATGAAGAAGCATGGCATTATCTATCCCAACTGTACTATCCAGACACACACATTATGATTGTTCATTTCTATACCCCTTACTTTGTCTATACCTGTCAAAGATGGACACTCTATTGTCATTCAATTAATTTAGGTGCCTGAACTCGCCACACAATCCAACAGAGTCTGGCATTCCACAACAATAGTGAGTTATCCAAAGAAGTTGTTGACCATAGCCATTTACAGCTCAACTTATTATTATGGCCCCAAGGTGCAACTTCATTTTTATACTTTTCTGCTGGATGGTTAAGACCAAGATAGAGCAAGACCTATATACCAACACATGTACTTTATGTTTCTTATGAGGTCAGTGAAGTCCCCTCAGGGTTTATCTTGTAGTCCTGTACATTATTCTGTAGATCCTTTGTCTGTGTCGTCCATGTGGATGAGTCATGGCCAATGCTTGACCAGTTTGCTCTCTGTGAGAGCCTGAGAGAAAGTTTTTTCTCCATGTGACTCTCCCCAGCCACACTACAGAACTTCGATCTCTTTCCTCTATGTCTCCATAATCTCCTTTTCAGAAAATTTGGAGCTCAACTGAGTTTCATGATGTTGCAGTACAGGTTCTCCTATGTCCTGAGTCTTCGCTGACCTTGAAAGGCTAGGGCCAAAATGTTGGCTGGCCCTGTGGCTCTTCTATTTCTCCAATTTTGATCTGTGAACTTAGGTTTTTAACCATCCAGGAGAAAAGCTGATTAGTATCCTGCAGCATATGCCATTCACTTTGCCTTATCTGAGTCAATTGTTTTTAGTTGTTGTACATTTCCATTTGTATTTCTTCTTTTCGTTTCTTATGCTAGGGAGACTATACGATATTTACACATGTATGTCTAGTTTATTTCACTTATGAGTACATGTTCAAGTGGCATACACTTCAATAGAAATGCTTCAAGCTTATCATTCTTAATAGCTGAGTAATACTCCATTATATGGAAATACCACATCATTTTCAACCATTCCTCATGTGATGGACATCTTGGTTGTGTTCTTCGTTATTTTCTGTGATATTTTTTATCTGCCTGTTACTCGGTGATGTGGGTGTACCAGACTTAGTCAGCTATTATTTGTCTCTGGTTTCGTGCTTTTATTTTGCTTTTGACACTATTTTTAATGCTATAACAAACATAATGAAAGTATCAGATGAAAACTTGTTCAGATGCCTCTATTCATTAAAAGTATGACATAAATCAGGTCTTCCTGCATACGTTATCCCATTTGATCCCGTAACCTGTTATGGACAATCTGGGCTCAGACAGGTGACTTAATTACTACTCATTTGCTGTAAGTTACGGACCAAGGCCTCCGAGGCCAGACTATTTATTCCTACATTTTGCTATGCATCTATCACTGGCAGACAGCATTTTGGTCAGACAGACCTGTGGATCTATGCACTTAGGTGACACAGTTGTCACATGGTCCATGCAATTCTGTCTGCAACTGGATACTATTGGTTGCTCCTTTTATGGCCACACAAGAGCTGAAGGCTTTCACTTTAGATCACAAGAGCAAGCTGTACACAACTGTGGCATCGTGTTATGGACTAAGGAATTGCTTCTTGCTGTAATCCTAAGTCTAATGGGAGTCTCACAGGCAGCTCCACTCCAAGTTTGAGATGGGTATATCTTTTCCTTGTATATGACTCAGAATATACGGACTATTGTAGAGAAATTCAAAATAGTCTGTATTTTACGGAAGTCAGAATGACAGACATTCCTGTGAGGTTAGCCTGGGAGCAGCCTCTCTCTTTCATGCATGATGAAATCAGCTCATAGAAACATTAAGAAAAATGCTTCAGATCACACAAGTAGTGTACACTATCTGTGTGAGTAAGAAAGGATGTGGAATCAAAAGTGCCACTCACGTTCCTGGGCCATTCCTTTTATCTAGCTTGGCTTTTGTGGAGTAAAGCGTGTTACTGAAAACAGACTTTCATGTTCTGAGAGGGCTTAAAATGCAGATTTGATGAGCCATCTTTCTTCATTCTGTTCAGAACTATTCTTGAATTCTTCCAACTGAAACTTGTTTGCCTCATTTTACATTGTTTAAACCCTTTGAATAGGATATAAGTCAGCTTATGAGACATGAAATACACTATTCAAATAGGAAGAAAAATCTACAACGAAATACAAGAAAAAGGGCAGGGAGAATTTTCTGTTTTACCTGATTGCTTTGTTGTCTTTTTGTCCTAAATAATTTGGCCCAAATACTATGACATGCAGGTGGCCCAGGCAGGAATCTATGAGGGGACAGCAGCAGAAGCATCCTGAGGTGCACCATGTGCTCCTGTGTGCAGTGAGAAAGGCTGTCCTGGTGAGCAGACAGTGAGAGGGGCCCAGGGAGGCGCTGGATGCTGAGTGAGAAGAGCTTTAGAAGCACAAGATGTTGAAATAATAAATATAATTGGGATTATATCTTACTTATATCAGCTAATATGATAAAACAACAGAAATTAGGTTTGTAATTCTTGCCAGTGGAATTAAGCATATGGAAAGGTCAACAGAATAAACTGCTGTATTTGATTAAAAGCATATTTGTCTAGGAGCAACAACACCATACTAACAAGGAAAATATTTAGTATTTAGATCTTAGTGCCTTAAAAATAAATGTCCACTAAAGTGACACAGATCTCCTTGGAAAAAAATAGTGGGTTTTGCAAGTAAAAGATAACGCTGGAGCACCTTGGGCCAGGAACTAAGAAAGTGATCAGAAGACAAGGCCAGCTGCATGACTCCATTGGTACCAGCTTCAAGGAGCTGCTTCTGGTGTGAATCTATGATGACAAGCCTCAAAAAATTCAGAATACACCAATGAATTAGCAAGACTTTTCTACTAATAAGTATAGGAGGAACAATTTAATTCCACTACACATTGGTAGGAATGATTTAATTAGAAAATCACCATTTCTCAAACATCAATAGATGTTAAGCATCAGTGGATAAGAACTTGAGAAAGCATGGACTATTTATCTAGCTTCAAAGTATTTTCTCTTAAGTAATTAGTAGTTAAAAAGAGAAAAGGCATTTTTAGTTATATAGGTTTTGCATTAACTTGGTCTTAACCATCCAGCAGAAAAGTATAACCATGAGGTATGAAAAGTAATGCCATATTAATATGCTGACCTGTAAAAGGTTCAACTCAACAACTTCAGACAATTTCCAGTTCTCCTGATAACTCACTACTATTATGGGCTATTGGACTATACTGGGTTATTTTTCTGAATTCAAGTTCCTACAATATTTGAACTGGAATCAAGTATGAAAAGGTCCTTTAAAGACTTCTACTAAAACAGCTTGTCTACCAGTAATGGAATGCCCATCTTTGACAAAACAAAACAAAACAAAAAAAGGGATATAAATAAGGGACCATTTTGTAGTGAAAAAAATATATATACAAAATAGGATAGATTATACAGCTACTTTCTCTTAGTTCAATGAGAAGAAAGGTTTGCACTAATATTGTTTAGACAAGATATCTTATCTGCATCTTGTCCTCTGTATACTACAAAGACAACAATAGGCAATGTATTAATTACTTAACTGTCCTACTAGCCTGTTTTGAAACTTTCATTGCTCTTTTATTTTCTAATTAAAATGAATAAAAAAAACTAAAAAGAGAATAGGCATAACTTCTTACAATGGAGAAACCTGGCTAACGTCACTTTATAAAGATAGAATCACAAATAAATAGATCAAAATCATGTACTATCTAATCATATGTGTCATCTGATTATATTTTCTATAACGTTTTTCATTCAAAATTTAAAAAAAAATCCTGAATCTAATTATAAAGAGAAATCACCACACAAAAACAAATTGAGCAAGGACAGCAATATGTAAAACAAAACCCATGGTTGACTACCTCTCATCTTGGTCTTCCAAATGTGTACCTTTTCTAATTAGCAATTATTATACTATCTTTAAAATAAATTAAAACAAAACTGACAAAGAAAATGTAAGATTCCTTGAAAGCAACTGATGGTATTCAATTATTGCCCCAATCTTTTATAACTGTACTGTTAATCTGAGCAATAGATTTGACAATAGAAACAAATAATAAACAGCCATTGATAATTAGCTACTCTTGTTTTGAAAATCTATAACATGTATTGTTGTATGTTATTCCTTTTTTGTATTTTTTCCTATTTGTTTTTCCTTCATTTTTACTCTTTAAAATTAAATTTTAAAAAAACCCAAAGTAAATAGATAAAGTTTGCAATTTTGTATCCTCCCACCAAAAACAAAACAAAACAAAAACAAAACAAAAATCAAATTGGAGAGCATTGTGGTGTAATTGTCTTATGTGTTTCATATGCCTTTTTGGCTTATTAATCTGTGTGGTGGACTGTCAATTGGTTGTCAACTTTTTACACCTATTTGAATTGAATTAGTGTGGTACTGGGTGTGGGAGGGCCACCCAAGGTTTGTTGCCAGCAACATCAGAGGCAGAATTTGAGAACAGGAAGCTTTTTGCAGAAGATATTGGTGCTGTTGGAATCTGCTGGTTCTCTTGGGCTATTGTGCTGGGTGGCTGTCAGGCTGGTTTTCTTTGTGAACTTG
Organism: Ctenomys sociabilis; assembly: GCA_004027165.1. Lineage (NCBI taxonomy): Eukaryota > Metazoa > Chordata > Mammalia > Rodentia > Ctenomyidae > Ctenomys > Ctenomys sociabilis. The sequence goes on from PVKA01032073.1 coordinate 8,603, forward strand.
GCTGTTCTCATTGGGGGAGGAGCGCTGGACCTTGTTGTCACTGAGGATGGCTATTGTTCATTTTGGGGAGCTCTGGTCCTCATCTTGAGTGTCACTTCTTGGCTCCAGAGGGGAAGATGTTGTGCAGATCAGTCTCCTGGAGAAACTTGTCACATTCGATTTCCTCGTAGCTCAGCTTTCCTTATCCTTGGGGAACTGAGGACTTCCCTGTCAATGAGGATGGTTATGCTACTTGTCAGGGGAGTCCTGGTTCTTACCTAGAATATTGTTTCCTGGCTCCAGTGCAGATACTTCAGCCTGATGGCATAGATACTTTATCTTGTTGGCACAAACTTTCTAACTTCCAAGTCTGGGCCTTTCCAGTGAAATGGGCCTGCATGACACATTGTCATGGGCTCTGGGCCTCCAGGTGGAGTAGTGTGAGGCATTGTTATGAGCCCTAGGTTTTCAGTTGGGCTTATACAGGATACTAGGATCCAGGGCCTCATCTGGAATCTTTGGGCTTTAATGTGGGGACAGATTTCCTCTACTCTTGCTTTATGATTCTTTGGGTGATTCTTTTTTTTTTTTTTTTTTTTTTTTTTGGCAGAACCGGGGATTGAACTCAGACCCTTGCACTTTCCAGGGAAGCACTTATCCTACTGAGCCATCTCCCCAGCCCCCCTTTGGGTGATTCTTTGTAAATAACTTTATCAAATATGTTCTGTATTGTGTTGCTCACCTTGCAAAAACAAACCACAGTAATTGGGTCGCTAATTTCTATGTATGATAGTTGACTTTGCAAGGGTTTATAAGATAAATAAATGAATCTGATGCTAAAAAAAAGAAGGCAGAGGGTAATGGAGTAAAATTATGAAGATGCGTTATGTACATACACCAATTCATCAGAAGGAATGTAATCTGGATGTTTGATATTCAGACACATAGTGAGGTTAAACCCAGCTGCATATGTTGCAGAGTAACAGTAAGCTTGTCTTCTGGAGGGTTAACAACCTAAGTTTTCAGACCAAAAATTAGAGAAATAGAAGGGCTACAAAAACAGCCAACATTTTGGCCCTAGTCTTTCAAGGTCAGTGAAGACTCAGCATAGGAGAACCTATACTGTAACATCATGTAACTCAGTTGTGTCCCCAATTTTCTGATCAAGGACACTATGGGGAGCAACATGATCGATGATGTACAGTGAGCCTATGGAGAGTCGCATGGAGAGAAAGCATTCTCTTAGTCAAGCATCATTCATCCACATGGCTGACACTTACAAAGGATCTGCAAACTATGGTACAGGATTTCAGAATAAATCCTGAGGGGACTTGATGAACCTTATAAGATACCAAAGTTGCAGTCTTGTTCTATAGGTCTTACTTTATCTTGGTCTTAACCATCCAGCAGAAAGTATAAAAGCGAGGTATAAAAAGTAAAGCCATATTAATATGCTGGGCTGTAAAAGGCTCAAGTCAACAACTTCTGGCGTTGCCAGTCCTGCAGATAAACCACTACTGCTATTGTGGGCTGCTGGACCGTGTTGGATTGTTTTGCTGAATTCACAGACCTATAGTATTTAGATGCCAATGGATACCCACTTCTGACAGGACTAAACAAAAAAAGGGGATGCAAAGGGTGGGCCATTTTGTATTTGTATATACAGAATAGTTAGGCTAGCTGTACAGCTAGTTTCACTTAATTCAATGAGTAGAAAGATTTGTATTAATAGTGTTTGGATTATCCTGTCTGTATCTAGTACTATGGATAACCACTAAGAAGATAACAATGTACAATGTATTAATTATTGAAACTGTCCCATTAATCAATTTCGAAACTGCCTCATTGCTATTTGTTTCTCAATAAAATAGAATAAAAAATAAATAAAATTTGTTTCCTACTTAAAAAAAATGAATCTAATCTTTATATGTTGCAAACATACTAATATTTTCAAAAAACTGAGAAGCTGGTCTATATTATTCAGTGTCAAGGCTCTGAAAGTCAATATTGAAATGAGGACTTGCTTGGGAATGAAGGGAACTAAGAAGACCCAACTAAAATACTGCATAATTTTTGACGTCTTTTTGTCACTAATGATATTACAGGAACAACTGGAAAACCTCAAGTGAAATCTCTGGATTTTATTGTGATAATGTATCAATCTAATTTTCTGATTTTGATGGTTTTATTGAGGTTATGTAGGGGAATGTCTTCGTAAAATTATACATTAAAATATTTGGGGGTGATGGAGAATCATGTTGGCAAATGCACTTTCAAATGGCTTATTGTTCTCTCTCTCTCTCTCTCTCTCTCTCTCTCTCTCTCTATATATATATATATATATATATATATATATATATATATATTTTTTTTTTTTTTTTTTTTTTTGCAGAACCAGGGTTTGAACTCAGGCCCTTGTGCTTGCCAGGGAAGCGCTTATTCTACTGAGCTGTCTCCCCAACCTCTATTGTTCTCTTTGTATTGTACTTAACCATTTTTCTACCATTTAAAAATATTTCAAAGAAAAAATTTAAATGAAATCCAAGGAAAGGATTGTGTTAAAGCCATATTAAATCTGTTCTCAAATTTAAATATGCAATTTAGCTTTGCATTTTCAATAGTGAAATTAACACAGTACTGTCAGAAAAATCAGTTCATCATGGGGTCCCAAATTTCTATACACAAAAGACCATGAGGAATGGAGCTATGAAGTTTATGTTGCTAATATTTAGTTAGCTATATCTTCTATACCATATTTTAATATGTACAAACAGTTCTTTTTTGATCTTTTTTAACAGTTTTATTGAGAAATAAATAGCAATGAGACAGTTTCAAAACCGATTAGTAGGACAGTTTCAATAATTAATACATTGCATATTGTTGTCTTAGTGGTTATTCATAGGACAAGATGCAGACGCCATCCTGTCCACAAACACTTTTAGAACAAGTCTTACTATTCATTGAATTAAGAGAAAGTAGCTGTATATCTATCCTATTTTGAATATACAGATACAAAATGGTCATTCATTTGTATGCTCTCTTTTGTTTAGTTTTCTCAGAGATGGGTATTCCACTATCACTTAAATATTATGGGTATGTGAATGCAGCAAAACATTTCAATGTAGTCCGGTAGCCCAGAATAGTAGTGGGTTTTCCATAGGACTGGCAATGTCAGCAGTTGTTGACTTGAGCCTTTCACAGCTCAGCGTATTAATATGGCTCTATTTTTCATACCTCATTTTTATACTTCTCTGCTGGCTGTTTAAGATCAAGATAAATCAAGACCTGTATAACAAGAAGTGTAGTTTTTGTATCTGATGAAGTCAGTCAAATACCCTCAGGACTTACCCCGAAACCCTCTACCGTAGTTTGTAGATCCTTTGTCATTGTCAGTCATGTGGATGAATGATGGCCATTGCTTGAGCAATTTGCTCTCTATGAAAGCCTAAGAGAATGTTTTCTCCTTATGTGACTCTCCTAAGGCACACTCTACATCATTTTTCACTTTCCTCTGTGGGCCAATAATTTCCTTCATCAGGAAATTTGGGACACAAATTTTCTGGGTTACATGATATCACAGTACAGGTTCTCCTATGTCCTGAGTCTTTACTGACCTTGAAAGGCTAGGGCCAAAATTTTGGCTGCTATTGCAGCCCTTCTTTTTCTCTAATTTTTCTTCTACAAGCTTAGATTGTTAACCCTCCAGAAAATAAGTTATTATTATTACCCTACAACATAGGCAGTTGAGCTTAACCTCACTATCTGTGTGAATACCAAACACCTTAGACATAACATGGAACAGGTATTTTCCATGAAGTATTGATATGTTACACTTTAAGCCCCTACAGAATATGAAGAAGAAAAGTTAAAAACTAAAAAAAATTTTAAAAAGTAGGAATAAACAATTACATATTTTTACACAGATATTTAGTAATGCTGTCCATATATAGCATTGTAGCAGGACAGTCCTATGAAATTTTTTTCTTGTCTCTTGTTTTTATTTATTAACTTTTTCTTTTTTGATCTTAAAAAGAATTAAAAAAATAAAACTCACTGGGAAAGCACATCCTTTGCAATAGCATCCAAAAATCCAAAATACTTAAGAATCAATCTAACAAAGGAAAAGGTCTCTGCAGTAAAGAATACAATACTGTGAAAAAGAGGAGATCAAAGAGGATTTCAGAAAATGAAAAGATACCTACTACTCATGGACAGGAAGAAACAACATGGTGAAAATGGTTAAAACTGTTATAAAGTTTTAATGTAATCCCAATCAGAATACCATTAGCATGCTTCACATATCAAGAGAAAACATTCTGAAAATTTATTTGCAACCAGAAGGAACCTGAAATAGCAAAAGCAATCCTGGCCAACGAAGGCAAGGCAGGAGCCATTACAGTCCCTGACTTGAAATTATATTACAAAGCCACTGTGATAAAATCAGCATGGTACTTGCAAAAACACAGACCTAAGGATCAATGGAATAGATTTGAAGATACCGATACATATAGAAACATATCCAGCCACCTTATTCTTGACAAAAGTGCAGTGACTTTCTATAATTATGCTTCTGTATAGATGGTTTTCCTGATATTTTAATATTCTAAAGTAGTTTAATCTCCATATAAGTATTTTCTCTTTTATGCTCATCCTATCTCTTCTGAATAACCTAATAATTTTGTTTCCATTTATTATAGAGAGAAATATTAGGTAGTAAAACAAACTCTGATATTTCTACTTAGTGATAAATATTTCTGGCCTAAAGGTGCATCGTGTTATGGCTTATATATTTGGGCAGTAAGTAACAACTATGGATAATTATGAGACTGTAACAGTTCAGATAAGGGATGTGTGGAGGACTTCTTACCATTATACCAATATTAAGTCTCTTTCAGGACATATTAAAGCCATATGTATCCATCAACAAAAGCTATTATTTACTGGACATTTATTTTGTACCATGTACCCTACCTATATTAACTCCACATCTAGAGCAACTTTACTAGACATTTTTTACCTCTTCAGAGAGGAGGCTGAAGCATGCAGACAATATTTGATGGAATTGAGATTCAATCCCCAGTCTGACTCTATCCATAATTTTTTTCCATACTTGTGGTCTCTTTAATCTGTTTTATTTCCATAGTAAGGGATTTTAGGCCTTAAATTGACCCCTAAAATAAGCCTTAGAATCTATAGTTTTTAACTCAAACATTAGGAAAAAAGTATTTTTCTTAGCTCTTTCTAATTGAGTGCTAAGAATAACATGCTTGTGAGACATAAATTACTTCCTCATTTAAATCAGGCATCACAATAGCCTTAGAATGATCACATTAGATTTTCAATCCACCATGACATTTTAAAGTACTGTGACATCCTTGGATAACTCATTATTTATAACCAGAGAAATAAAGTTATAATTATCCTTCCAGTTGGCTAAAATTTCATAATAGGTTCTTGACATGTTCACATGTGTACAGTTCACACTGGGTTGTATTTCAGTTCTGATTGACAATAAATAAGTATTCTGGTAATCTTTGTAGAGCCAACATAATAAAGGAACTTGTGCCTGAGAAATATCAGGGTTTAGGCTATTAGTTAACTCTTGTCGTATTCCCAGTGCTGGGAGCGCTGAAAACAGGAGGATCACTACAAGTCTGAGCTGCATAGTGAGACCCTGTACCAAATATATTAAAAAAAGCAACAGGCACAAATTCCAAATTTATCATAAAAGGCTCAGTGAGATGTATTACAGCAGACACAATATACTTAAACTTACACTGCTTAAAATAGCCAATATTATTCAGATGGACATGTTATGAAGTTGTGATGGACATGATGAACAGTAGAGAAAATAAATAATTGAGCAAATTGCTGGCTGTATTGCATGCCTTGGTCACAGCTGGGTCAGAAGCTGCTTGGAGCCTGCTGCCTCAGCCGCAGACTGTTTATTCCTCATGCAATGCTAATCGTGGTGACTGCGCCTGTATCTGAGATGTCTAGCAAAGCAGCATGTAAGGACTCATCTCTGGCAGGACAGCCAGTTAAGCGCACATGGTGGAGAAAGAGTGCTTACCTAAGTAACTCGTCCAGGTTATTAAGGTTCTCAGATTGTTGGAGACATTAAAAGTTCACTGCCAAGATGTCTTTTAAAACTTAGTAGTCTGAGCTTAATTTTTGAAGAGATGTAAATAATCATTTTTCTATATTGTTTAAGACCCTGTTTGCTTTTTATTTTCTTCTTTGTCATCATAACTTTGGACAATTATACTCCTAGAAAGATGGAATATGTGGCAAGGAGCTACAGGGCTCGTAGTAGACCCATTTCATACAAAAACCACGACCCTTTCAGAAGTTGGCCACACAAGCTTTTCTCAGGGAAGGAGGAGGGTGGATCTTCGCAGTAACTTCTGTGCTTGCTGTGCAGGAACATATGCCACGCTGGCATCCCGGTCTCACACACGTGTGCAGGGCACTCTTTCACCCATATGGCTCACTGTCTCTGACAACTCCCAGTCCAACCTAAGGAGTGATCTCTAATGAGTTAAGGACGAGTTCACACTGAGATGTTATATCTAAGCCCCTTTGACAGCTACATAAGTCAAGGTGGAAAATTTGATTTTCCTGAAATTAAGCAATAAACTGCTTTCTGGGGATAATTTGGATTCAGTATCAATTGTGGAGACCTAAAATAGTGTTTGGAGGTCTTGTTTGTATTTGATACTGTTGCATTCTCAAGAAGGGGAGTTATCATGCACTCAAAATTGAATTCTTGGGCCGGGGATATAGCTCAGTGGCACAAGCACCTGCCTGGCAAGTACAAGGTCCTGAGTTCAATTCCCAGTATAAAACAAAAATTGAATTCTTTCTTTCTTTCTTTCTTTCTTTCTTTCTTTCTTTCTTTCTTTCTTTCTTTCTTTCTTTCTTTCTTTCTTTCTTTCTTTCTTTCTTTCTTTCTTTCTTCCCTCCCTCCCCCTCTCTCTCTGTGTCTCTGTTTCTCTGTGTCTGTCTGTCTGTCTGCCTCTATCTCTGTCTTCTTCCTTCTTCCCTTCCTTTACCAGAGGGCATTATTTATAGTTCTGTGAGCATTTTATAAATTAGGAACAAGCTGGGGCTAATTTTAAGCCTTTAAATAATACTATGATTCTCATTTGATTGACAGCACTTCCATTTACTATTCTAACACTGAAGATCAATACAGCTGTAGCATTACTTACAGCATTTAAGATTTATAACATTTCCTATTTCCAAAATGTTTCAATTAAAAGCTTTTCATTTAGCCATGTGATGAGATGTTCAGTAATAAGTGATTGGAACATTTCAATTTCAATGTCTGTACATTTTCAGGTTCCATCCACTTAATGCTACAATGTAAACAATCTTCTGTAGAATGGTTACTTAATTTTTCCCATTGATTTCCTATCTCCTATGATATTGTGTGTGTGTGTGTATTACTCAGTGTTGCTCTTTATTATTCCCAAGGATATTATCTGTGCTATTTTAAAACATTCAGTTCTATGATGTGAACCTTAATCCCACCACAGAGCACTTGCCACGTTGTCAATATTCACTCTCTAGTATAAGTCTAAAATTTTTATTTAAGAAAATAACTGCATGCTGAATTCATCAGGCATCAGACAATGAAGTCCTCATTCATTTTAGTGAGTCAGCCTTACACATATTTCCATAAGATGCCATGCCATATTGGCCAGGGCTCAGTGCAAACAACTATGTATTGTAAAGTGGTAGAAGAATAACTGTGAATTTTCTTTCTAACCAATAATTTTCAAGAGTAGCACATTGTGAAACAATTTGCAATATTTTTTCCCAATATTTTCTTAAAGCTTCATGTATGGAAAGTGTCTTTGTTTTCACTCCATTTTGCCAAGAAAAAGTGACAAAACAGTACTTATCATCTTTCTTCAAAACATATGGCATGTGCCCACGGAGTATTAAATGATCTTTTACAATGACAACAAATGTTGTGATATTTCCTCTGAAACTCCCAGAATCAAGGTTTCCTAAAGCAGGCTAGAAAAGCAAAATGATGTTTCAGGAGGATTGGGATGGTGATGGAAACACGTGCTAGTTCAAATCTGAAGGAGTGCTATGTATGCATGTGTGTACAAGCAAGGGCGGTACTAAATATTTTATTTAGACTCAGATAGCTTCAGTGATTTTCCCCAGCGACTTCAGTGTTCTATGGTTTGTAAAAGCCAAGACACCGAGTATGTACCACTAGGTTACTTTAATCTTTCTAAGTTGTCTTTCACTGTAGGCAGAACATTTTCCTGGTAGTCCATGGTAAGGAGAAGAGGGTTTCTCCGATTTTTCTCTTTCATAAACTTCTAGTTCAGGAAGAGGGAGTCACTTATTTGATCTGTGATTCTTGGAGACAGGCAATTCGGGCTTTCCTTCCTGTCCATTTTGATTCCTCTGTTTGTCTGCAATGTTTTACTTCCCTCCTAAGCCTAGGTAAGCAGCTCATGCTCCCTAGTTACGTACAAATTCCCCTTCCAGAAGCAGCTCTGCAGGTGCTTCTTTTTTTCCTCTCCTGGGGAGCTCTGCAGCATTTTCCATTTGATCCTTGTAAGGATGGCTATGTGGACTCTTTCTTCAGTGAGTGGCCCCAGAGTTTCCGTAGAGATGGGATTGAGCCAGGAGTAGGGAGATTCCTCTTTCAGCCATGGCAAAAGTGGCATTCTCTTCTGTGTTTTATTTTAAACAGTACAGAGACTGACATTTTGGTTTCTATCATGCTTTGAGGTCCATGTCTCAGATAGCTAAGAACTTAGCTGGTAAACACAGGTCATACTCTCATTTTTAGAAAAGGGTCTCCAAAGTGTTCAGGGTCTCACTACTAGATCAGACTCTTAGTGATCTGCCTCTTTACAGCCTCCCAAGAGCTGAGATTACAGGCACACACCACCCGCTGTCTCAATTGCCATATCAGCATGCCCTGGGGGTGGGGCCAGCACAGCAGGCCTGGGGATCCAACCCCAGGCTCCTGCTACTGCGTGAAGGATCTTTAATCCACTGAGCTATTTGGCTTTCTTTCTTTTTTTTTTTTTTTTTTGTGTTTTCAGGAAGGGAACTTTTGGCACGTGAAATGTATTAATCATAAATACAGATGAGCAAGATAACTATGTGGATTGATCAGTGTGGTCACAGGAAAAAGCTAATGATGGAGCTGCGGTTATAGCACAGCAGCACAGCACCTGTCTGGCAACTATGAGGCCCTGAGTTGGATTCCTAGTGCCTCCTGAGAAAAAATGTCCAACGGTGAAAAATGCTAGTCATGTGGACACCTAAGAGAGGGTGCATTGTAAGCAGAGGGTACAGCCACTGCACGGTCCTGAGGAAAGCCATGTGAAACTCGAAGGCATTTGACAAACCTAGAAGGATGCAGTTTGACCAATGGAAGGAAAGGCTAATATGAGGAGAAAGGGAGGGGAGGCAATAGAAAAGGCAACCAGAAAGTGATTGAATAGCGAATTACTGTGTTTTGAGGGCATTGGGAGAATTTTAAATTTTTCTCTGAGAGAAATGGAAAGCCACTGGAAGATTTGACAGAAGAACAATATGTGACATTTTAAAATAGCATCATTTTGGCTGTTTATGTTGAGAAGAGATGGAGGATAGCAGAGTGTGAGGACGAGAAGGTCACCCTTGTTACAGAGGCAGGTGGCAACAGCGTGGGGGCTGAATCACATGTAAGCAGAGGAGGAAGAGAAATTGCTGGGTCCTAAAGACACTGAGGGTTGAGTCAAAATGGTCTGCTGATCAACTGGATATAATGTGTAAGGGGTTGTTGGAAGGGTTTGGTCTAACTAGAAGGCAAGGTTTTCCACTTGCTGACATGGAAAAGTGGGGGGCAAAAGGAGCAGAGAAGGAGCAAGATCAGGCATGTAGTTTTAGACCTCCTATGTTTGAAATGCTCATTGAAAACCCTATTTATTTAGTGAAATTTTGTGTTGTTTCTGATGTCATTTTTTTTTTCAATCGCTATTTTGTATTCTTTAAGAAAAAAAAAAATCCAAGACTAGATGCTGAGTATGCTGTTGTGTCTGTCTGCAGTTCAGGAGAGAAGTCTAAGCAAAAGATGGGCTTGGGTGTTGTCAGCAGAGATGACATTGGAGTTCACGTGTATTCCACGACAGAATGCTCTCATTGTCTGTATTTTGCTGAGTCCCCTGGAAAGTGCAATTATTTTCTTAAGCCAACTTTGAGACTTCATGAATGGTGATACATTAAAAGGAAGCCATCAAGTGATAAGTTTCCTGCTGAGAGTGGTATTAAAAGTAAAACAGTGCCCTTGATGTCATACATATCCTCACCTATGAAGGTAAAATGGAAAGGACTCAGATAAATTGTGGATAATTTAGAGAACTCAGGGTCGTGTAAACACCAGTTTCCAGTGTCAGAAGTTTCCCTCATTTCTTTTTAACTCTGAGACTGGTTTGGTCCCAAAGTCAGAAGTCTCATAGGTTCTATGATCAGGAGGAAAAATGATTATAATTAACAGTCACATTAAATGAACTTTAAGAGCTTATTTATTACACAAAAATATGTTTCAAATGCTGCTTTATGGGCTTGAAATAGCTCATTTTGCAAAGAACTTAATGTGATCCTAAGGAGTTCCCACACTGGGAGAATTTAGCTCAAAGTAAAAATCTACACAGGAATTTCTGAGTCAGAAAACTATTAAAGGAAGGAAGTGTTAAAAGATTGACTCCAATAAATACTGGTACTTCTTTTGCATCTAAACATACCGTAATAGAAAGGGTGAAATAATTCTCTATTGGTAGGCAAGATGAGGGCCAAGAGGGAAAACCCACCTTCTTTGTCGCTGAAAGGGTTTGCCTTTCAGCTACAGGGCCTGGGCCTTGTGACGCAACTCAGAGGTTGGCGATTGAATGGCACTAGTTCTGACACTGTCAGGCTGACTCCCTCTGTGATTTGCCTTATGATACGGAGTCATGTAATGTCGTTACTTTTCAGAGTATGACCACTCTCGGGAGCCTTAGAAATACCAGGTGAGTGTTCCATGTTCATCAACACAGAGTGTTACTTTTTACATGCAAAAAGTAACATTTTCACAAATCTAAACTTCATATAGTTCTTGTCTTAAGCAAACCATCTCTAAATCAGTCATGAATATTTCCAGTCTCAACAGCTGCTGTTGTTCACAGAGATTGAAGAATGCCAAAGTGAGAGATGATTGTGGACTGTTTCCTCCACACCTGGGTGGATATCAATGGCTGACTCCCTGAAGGGTTAGGAGTTGGTCTTACTGTGAAGGGTGAGGAAGGAGACCTGGCCCCTATGCCTTTCTTTTTGTCCTCGTTTTGTTCAACACCTCCTCTGTGTGGTGGGAAGCTTTATATGAGCTGGGTGGGACAACTGAGTGGCTGGGTGGCTGCAGCCACAAGAGCCACGGGCACAAATCCTGGCAGCAGATTGTTCCCTCCTACTCAGTTTTCACTGCACACATCTGCACTGGCTGAGCACGTATCGGTGGTGAGCTGGGGATCTGTTACTTCACAGAGCGCAATCTGGTAGCAACTTTTCTCATTTACATAGCGTAGAGTAGAGGGAATACTAATTAAATCTGTAAATCTGCTAGATATTCAGCTGTCTTAATAGTCTGTGCCTTTACCAGGTAGAGGGGTAAAAGGAGGACTAGAGTTTTGAGTTAGGGACACTACTGAGATTATTTCCAGCATCTATATGTCTAGCTCTTCGAAGAGTCAGGTAGTGATTTTCACATGATTCACTTCATCACCATTTAAACATCTTAGTCTGAAGTATGTTTTGGGTTCCCTGTTGTAGTTTAAGGACATGGTTTCTAATGCCCACAGAATTCCATTTGCCAGCCTGTCAAACAGTTGTGTAAGACCAGCAGACACAAGCTGTGCACCCCCATTCCTGACATATTCACTGGTGATTGGATGTAACTGATTAGATTCACTGTAATGAGCCATGTAGGTGTCTCTCGGGTCCTCTAGGGGTAACAGTAGGAGCAGCCTGTGGAAACTGCCATCTAGTAAAGAAAGGGTTGATCTGGTTTCCAAAAAAGCACTCATTTGCTCTTTCCAGACCTCACATAAGTTTGCTAAATTGGGAAAACTCAGCAGGTGGTGTGTCTGAAATCTTTTCTTTTTTTCTTCTTTCGTTTGCACTTGATACTTGCTGCTCTTGCCAAGCCCTGATGCTTTAAAACCAACACAAAGACAACTGAAACTGCTTGGTCAAATCTCCAGGCTCAAAACAGAGAGCTGCTTCTGTCTAAGAGAGAGAACTTTTAGCCAGTGGGGCACAGTGAAATTGTTTGCTAAGTAGTCCCACTGCTCCTTGAGAAGAAGATTTTAGTTAAATGGGCTTGAGGTCTGTGCCTACGGCTGCAGAAGAATTCTTACCTACGTGCAGTGTAAGTGGGACCTGCTGGAAGGAAAACATGAAGCATTCTTCTAATTAAGGATTGAATGCATGTTATTTGCACTTGCTTCTCTGTGGAAAGAGAAAACACACCAGCCTTCCTACAGCCAGTGTTTACTCACATTTCCGGCTGAATCTCGTTTCCTCTGTGGGAGCACGGCCCAGGGTCATCTCAGTGCCTATCATGTGGATGTGCTGATGTCTCACAGCTTGGCTTCAGTTGCCCAAGGCTTCTAGAGAAGTGCTGGACACTTGTACCTCTGGTTTGTGACCCTTTCCCCTTTCCTACTGGGACCTTTGGTCTCTGTTACTGTGCTACCTGTTTCTGCCCAGGCTGTTCTCTGTTCTGTGCTATACACAGTCCTCAGCACAGCTTAGCTCTTAGAGACTAGATGGCCCTCCTTCATGCTTCTGTTTTCTAACATTAAAATTAAAATTAATACCATCATTCTCCAAGGAGCTTTCAGTGATATGACAAAGGCTCCTCTGATTTGCTTCATTCTGTTGCACTAGTAGATCTATATGATGTCTATCAGAGCCTGGACCTTGATGACCTTCTGCTACCTACCTGAATCCTGGAGGTCCGCTGGAAGTGTCCTCCTCATGGTGCTGGCTATGGGAGACTAGCTGGAGCTTGTTAACGCTGGTTGTATGTTTCAGCTTACTCTCCAGGTCCCTGTGTGGTGCCTGGCAATGAACATTTCTTAGAAGACACAGCTCTCCTTTTGTTATGCCATAGATATTTAATCAGAAGAGTGAGTCAGGCATTTGGGGAGAAGAGGTGGGGCTAAGTGTCCTATGCAACACAGAGCAATGTGAATGGGACAAGTGGCCCCCAACCCCAGGGACTCTTAGCCAGTTTTCTGTTGTCCGGGTTCTGTTCTGTCAAGATATAGGGTTAGAAAGAAAAGCGGGGGGGGGGGGCACAGGGATATTCAGGGAGAAGTATAGAAGGAAGGGAATTTTCTGAAGTAGCCACCCAGGATGTTTGGAAGATGGGTTTAGGTAAATAAACAGTCTCTTCCTTGTACAGGGTGAGCTCATAGATCAGAAGCTCCAAGTTAACTAGATGCCAACCATAGCATAGAGTTGGTATCTTCCCTTTATTTGTTCCATACAAAGATTTGCCTTTCTGAGATTATTCCATTTTCTGGTCCTGCACCCCCTCAAAGCCTACATTTCTCCTAAGCTAGGATAGATCAGGATGTACACAAGTTTTGATAAATGTCTCCTTTGGGGAGATTTCAGTATTCTCCAAGTATTAACATTCTTAGATACTCTGAGCCTGGGAACTTTCTTAATCCAACACATGCCAGTGGGTGGTCCTTAACAGCTCCTCCCATCCAGACACACTGAGTCTTAGCAAAGCTTATGTTGACCTGGGGCTAGAAGGATGGGACTGGAAGAGAAGACACCACATGTTATCTATTGTCTGTCTACTTTACTTTTTCTTAGTTAGGAAAGATACAGAACAAGCCTTGAGGTCATTTGGGTCTTGTGTTTTGTATACAAAATGCACAGTGGAAGTATTTTCTTTTTTTAAAAAAGGAGAAAGAACCTCCTACTTATGTGCTTCAGTGTTGCCAATGCTCATTTCATATTTATAATTATTAAATTTTAAAAACTGAATGAACCTTTCAAAGTGACTAATTTTTTATTTGAATTCTACATCCTTACGTATTATGTAACAATTAGCAATGATGTGATGGATAATTTTCTTTGGAACAGTTCCTGATTCCATTACTCAACTACCCGATCGACCAGTAATTATGAATCATATCTTTAATTAGCTGCTGCTCTTCAGAAACATATGAAAGCCAAGGGCATAAAGTAATTGGCATAAAAGTTTTCCTAATTAATTTATCTGTCCGTGTAAGTAACCAGGGCTAGAGTCTGGGGATCATTTATAACTCCAGGAAGGCCAGCCCTAAAACTCACTGTCGAAGGAGATTTATATTTCTGAATTATAAAAAGACAACAAGCCACAAAATTACATTATCCTCCAACTCTAACAATATAGCCCATAATGTGCTATTCAGAGATGAGCAAAAAGTTCCTATTGATCCAATTCATTTTCATCATATCCTCCAGTGAATCTTTCAAATCTCTCTTGCCTTTTCCTCATTCAACATTGTAACAGTAATCAAGCACATTAAGCAATTCATTAAACAACAGCCCCGCTGACCATAGGGAGTACTGCAGCTAACATTCATTAGGCAGCCAATAACTTTATTTAAGTAGCAAAGGGCTTGGGAGTAAAAATCAACTCCTTTGTCTCTGTGTATAGAAATGCATATTTCAGCAGTGGTGGAGGTGTACACATGCTAGGCTGGAAGGAACTTTGAAGTGAAGATCTGCCCCTGTGTGGAGCAAAATCAGGGTAGGGCTGTCGCATCCTGATTATATTCTTTCTCCTTGCCAAAAAAGTAGCTCAAGATTTAGCTGATTTCACAGGGCTATGGAAGATCTATGTCTATGTGGAAATGAAAAGTTCAAATGTTGATATTTTAGTGGAGGATTTTCAGATATAAGTGTAAAAGTGCTAGCTGATGTAAGAGCTAATGTGGTTGTGTAGCACCTCACAAATACAGATGCTTTTGTATGATGAATAAAAATGATGGGTACGTTGTTCTTCTTGATGACAAAAAATGCACATAATACAGGCAAGCAGCATGAGTCATTTCTTCAAACCACAATTAGGGGAAACCTGGAAAAATCACACTTGTTCTTCAGAGGTTTGGGAACAGACTGAGGAGATGCCAACAGGAAGATGACATAAAAGCATGACTGGGAATGTACTTTTCAGAGAGTGGGCACCTTGCCAGTATCCCTGAGGCTGAATTTTATTGCACTGCTGTCCTTCAGGCTTTTCTCTTGTGAACTTTTTCTTTATGAAGCAAACTGTAAACATGGTTATACAGGTTAACTCTTCGTAAATAACACTCTACATGGGTCAAATAAACTCTGGTCAGGAAGGATTATTTTTCTTTTAGGAAACCAAATGAAATTCCTTTTCACAAGCTATTGTTTTATTTTTCTGAAGAGTTTCTAGAGAAAATACATAAAAGAGTTTCATTTGTAAGACTTCCCCTGAGCACTAAATACTGGGCTATGAGAATTAACTGTCAGTTGATAATTTTTCCTTTTAATTCATGAAATACCCTCTGCCTTTAAACCTTGTATCTCATAGGCAAAGTATTGACATCATTCTTCTTAACATATACCTATCGATGAAGGTAGTGATACTGTGCCATCAGGGTGTATAGCAAAGTTGACATGCGACTTCCTGCCCCTCCCTGCCATGTTGGAGAATTCTTTCTGGCTCATTTCTGATGCTACTGTTTGAGCTTCTGAAAAAGGACATTATGTATGAGGCCTCAAGTTGAGTAAGATTCTCGATTTCAGCAGAGGGATGAAGTCCAGAAGCCCAAGATTCAGAGTCACATGAGTAAACCATCAAAGGGCAGCTTGCAGGAAACAGTAAGGTTTGAAAATGATCACTTTTAGAGAAAGTGATTTTTCAAGGAACCTAGATTCTCTCTCTCTCTCTCTCTGTCTCTCTCTCTGTCTCTCTCTCTCCTTCTCTTTCTCTCTCTCTCTCTCTCTTTCGGCAGAATCAGGGATTGAACTCAGACCCTTGTGCTTGTCAGGGAAGCACTTATTCCATTGAGCCATTTCCCTGTCCCCAGTTTTCTCTTCTCATTGGCCAACTACTAAGTCAACTCTGTATTCTTACCATGTTTGTGTTGCATACATTTATACATTTGAAGCTACTGGAGCCTGCGCTTTGGTTGTCATGCTCATTAGTACAAAATTTGGTTTCAGAGCAGAGCACACTGCCAGGTCTCTGCAGCAGTGCTTGTTGCGGGGCTATGTTTAAGTATGATTGAGAGCAAAGGGGAGAGAAAGGAATAGGATGTCTCAGAGGCACATCGCTGAGAACATAGAAATCCAAGTGAGAATGCTGAGAACATAGAAATCCAAGTGAGATGCTTCTTTTACCTGAGATTTAAATTCGCTTTAACCACAAACTGTTGTAGCTGAATTCATTTTCAATGCATTATGTTGAATATAGCAATATTCTGTCTCTAAGTAGTCCTACATTATTATATTACTTTTTTCCTTGATGTTACACATATGACAGATAATCAGTCTACTTAAAAAGAACATATAAGAATCATCAAAAATTATTTCAAAAATTGTTCTTGGAAAATAATATTTTTGGTGACAGCCTCTATAATGCTATAAGGTTAACTTTTTTTGAATGTATAGTAAGTATTTTAAGTTTCACAAGTTTTAGTTGTAGAATAGTTTCCCATAGAAAAGCTTCACATATATTTCATTTAATTTCCTCAATTATATAACTAGATAACTCCTGTTATATGCCCTGATTTATCATCTATGAAACTGAAGATTAGAGAATTTTTTTTCCATTTATTTTTATTTTATTAAAATACAAATGTCAATCAGACAGTTTCAAGGCACCTTAACCATACAGAGTCGATGAATTAATACATTGCAAACTGTTTTCATAACGTTTTGGTATTGTACAAGGTGCATACATGAAATTATATTTACAGGTTTTTTTATAGCTGAATTATATCAAAGATTCAATAATTATTTACCTAGTGGATGACCATAGCACTAAAAGCCGACATAATATCCTGTCCAACCACCATTA
>PVKA01032074.1:0-17403 GCA_004027165.1 Ctenomys sociabilis
GTAATCATCAATTACTAACATCAAAGACCACCATTGTATATATCCCAATAGGAGTACTAAAATCCCCTTAATCAAATTTGCCAAAATAATAAAATCTAAGGCTGATTGAATAACCATAAATTTACATGAAATATAGGGGACTGAAAAATGTACTAATTTACTCAAGAAGAAGCTCAGCAAAATTCAGACTTTGAAAAATTATAGAGGAAATGGCATGGGTTTTTTAAAAAGAAAAACTAGGGGAATGGATTTAAGAGATTTTAAAAAGCTTGAGATATATAAGAGAAGGAAGATGCAAAGAAAAGAGATGCAAAGAATGGATCTTATTTGCATCTAGATTCAAACAACTTTTAAATATAACAACAGGAAAAATATGAACAGCTACATAATTGATATTAAAGAATTGTGGGGTTTTTAAAGGTCTAACAATGATACTATAGCTTTCTTTTGTTTTTGTTTTTGTTTTTGCATTTTGGTACTGGGAATTGAATTCAGGACCTTATGCTTACTTGCCAGGCAGGAGCTTTTGCCGCTGAGCTGTATCCTCAGCACTGACGCTGTGGTTTTGTTTTAAAGAAGAATCCTTATCCTTTAGAGATAATATACTAAAATGTTTACTGAAGAAATTATATAAATATGCACCAGGGGAGGCTGAGACAGGATAGCCACAAGCTTGAAGCTAGCCTGGGCTCCATGGTGAGCTCAGGGCCAGTATGAACTACATAGTAAGACCCTATCTCAAAAAAAAAAGAAAGAGGGCCAACAAGATAGCTCAGCAGACTAAGTGCCTGCTTAAGTAAGTGCAGGGACCAGGGTTTGATCGCCAGTACTGCATGCCATGCTGACCACACTGCAGTGGCACATGCCTATAATCCCAGTGCTAGGAAAGCTGAAAACAGGAGGATCACTACAAGTCCAAGCTGTGTAGTGAGATCCTGTACCAAGTACATAAATGAAAGGAAGGAAGGAAGGAAGGAAGGAAGGAAGGAAAGAAAGAAAGAAAGAAAGAAAGAAAGAAAGAAAGAAAGAAAGAAAGAAAGAGAGAAAGAAAGAAAGAAAAAAAGAAAGAGAGAAAGAAAGAAAGAAAGAGAGAAAGAAAAAAGAAAGAGAAAGATGGATGTTCCAAATAGTTGGCTGGGGGAGTGGCCACAACAAAACTGGCCACAAATTGTCACAGGAGAATCACTAGCATACTTAGTATATGAAACAGGTACTTCCACCTGCCTTCACATATGAGAAAGCAGGCACTGCTTTTCTCCCTCCACACATGCCAGCTGGGCGATGGCATCTACCCTCACACTCACCTTGACCATCACCCGTTACCTGTGAGTCATCTACCTTCCATCCACTCTAACCTTTCCTCCTGGATTTTTAATCTCGGTTGATGACCAAGTATCTAAAGTAGAAATTTTAAAACTATCTTGGACTATGTGCTTTCCACAAGGTTTACTGACTTTGGATACTGTCAATCCCAAAGCTTCCCACAGTACCTCCCACACTAGTCAAATGGTTCCTTCTATTATCACTATCCTCCATTATCACTATCCTAATTTAGCCCATCCTCCACTGATAGAACCACAGCCACAGTCTCTTTCCTAACCAGCCCCCCAGCTTCCATACAATCACCACATTGATCTTTCTAAAAGCAAGCACCTGGCTTTTTGACTGAAATTACTATTGCCAACTATAGTGATTCTTTTTTTTTTTTTTTTTTTTTTTTTTTTTTTTTTTTTTTTTTTTTTTTTTTTTTTTTTTTTTTTTTTTTTTTTTTTTTTTTTGCAGAACTGGGGATTAAACTCAGGCTCTTGTGCTTACCAAAGAAGCACTTAATTCCACTGAGCCATCTCCCCGGCCCTGTGATTCTCAAACTTAGACAAAGGGTCAGAATCCAGTGACCATTAAGCTATCTACTACACTGAATTGAGGAATTAATTTCTAGTGCTTATAGACCTTACATGATAGAAAGCAAATTCATATAGCTGTAGAGGTTAACATTAATATCAGGCGCCGGAAGGCATGTTTTGCTGAGACCAAATCCTTCTGGAAAGATGAACATGCCCTAGGCAGGGCTACTGCCGGCCTTGGCCTCGCTCCATTGAGAGAACTCTGAAAGGCCTGTAAATGATTCCGTTCCTCTCTCCCAAATTTGTGGGATACCTTCCCTTGTACGGTGCACAATTACACCCAGCCTTCTCTTAGCCCTGATGCATTATGTATTAAGACTGCCGTTTTTCCTTTCTCCCTACCCCTTCTTGTTTCCAACGCTCATAAACGTGTGACAAGGACACGTACTGAGGCCTGTTTATATTCATTTTCTTCTCAACGTACCACAGAAATAGAAGCACAGTGCTTTAAATTTCTAACAATTTACGTTCCCTCAAGCTGCCTCTCTAGAGCCAGATGCCATTCCCGCTTCCCTTCTTTTCACCGCTAGGTGGCAGTAAGGGCAACGACGCCGGAACCGCTCCCCGGGAGCCGGCCTCTGGGATCCAGAGACGTCACCTAATCCTGACGATGATTGGCTGTTTTTCCGATGACGGGGGAGGAGCAGCAGCAAAACCGGAAGCGTAGGGTGCTGCGAATGCGGCGCTCCAAGACTGGGCGTGCGCAGTCCGGATCCTTGAGCCTATTTAAGAGAGGGCAGCTGCCAGCTTCTTCTCGGGGCAGAACGGGGTCCCAAGAGATGAGGGGCGGGGCTGCGGAGAGGGTTCACACTGATAAGGGCTGGGCAACACTGGGGGGAGGAGTCACCTTGGGAGGAGGGGTCACAATGACTGGCGGAGTCACTTTGAGAGGTCTTGATGCGTGGGAGGAACACGTAGTGGAAGGGATGATGCAGCACCGAGTGGTTCTAGCACAGTCTGAGGGGAGCAGTGTCATTCTGAGGAAAGTCCCCCAGCAGGGGAGGGGGTCTCAGAGGAAAAGCGGTCGTTGGGGGGCGGGATCTTGCTGAGGGGTGGCCTCCCGCGGAAGGAGGGACCTCCCTGCAGGTGGCGGCTTCTCTCTTAAAAGAGAGGATCCTGTGGACAAAGAAGTAAGAGGGGGACCCGGGCTAGGTGGTCACTGGGCGGAGGCACTGGAATCTGAACTTTACTCTGGGAGGACGGCGCGGAGTGGCGTGGTGTGAGGAGTCGGGAGCCAAACGGGTGGGCCAGCTCGGAGCTCCCAGCCGCCCTGGGCATCACCCCCGAGCGAGAAGGTAGACAGGGAGCCCAGAGGTATAGAGATCGAGGAGACCTGGACAATGGGCAGCCGGGGTGAGGGCGCAGGCCTGAGGGTGGACGGGTTGCTGGGCTGCCTGTGACAGCAGCTGGACCCGACCGGTCTCGTTTTCTGCCCCGCTGGTCCGCGTAACCTAGGGATCGGGCAGCTTCTCGAGCCCAGCCCTGGTCGGACAGTGACCTTAGGAGGAAAGAAGGGACTCCCAGGGCAGCTCGCGTGCGCACACTCAGCCCTTGGTTCCCTTCAGTTCGTCACACCCAGCCTGAACTTGGACCCCGAGTCCCGCGCCACTCACCTGGGAGCAGCGGCTCCGAGCGCGCCCACCTGAGGGGGCGTGGCCGGCGCCCGAGCCCGGCGCGAAGGAGTTAAACCGCGCCGGCCCCGCCCCGCCCCTGGCAGGCCGCGGAGCCTGAGCCCCAGCCGCGGAGCCGAGAGGCCGCCGCCCGCCTCCGCCTGCGGGGAGCCCGCCCGCCACCGCCCGCCCGCCCGCCGGCGCCCGGCAGCGCCGCCGGCCCAGGCCCTGCGCAGCGCGGAGCGGAGGGAGCGGCGCAGCGTCCACCCGGGCCCAGCGAGTCGGGGCGGCGGGGCGGACCCGGCACCTCGGGCAGCTCCTCCATTCTCAACGCGGGAGCGGGAGTCCCGGCGCCCCGGATCGGGCTGGGCCCGCGCCCATGGCGAGCGCGGCCTGCCCGGGCCCCGGGGACCCTGCCATGTGAGACAGGCCCGGGCTGGGGGCCCGGCCATGGCCGGGGAGCGGCCCCAGCTGCGGGTCCCTGGGCCCGGGCCCGGAGAGGCGCCGGGGGAGGGGCCGCCGGGCCCGGGGGGCACTAACGGAGGCCCGGGCCGGGGCCGCCCCTCCTCCTACCGGGCTCTCCGCAGCGCCGTGTCCAGCCTGGCGCGTGTGGACGATTTCCACTGCGCCGAGAAGATCGGGGCTGGCTTCTTCTCCGAGGTCTACAAGGTAGGACCTGCCGAGAGGGCAAAGGGGCGGGACCGAGCCTTGCAGAGGAGACTAGAGATTGGGGTCCCACCGCCGGGATAAAGAACCCGGACTCTCACGACCCGCCCAACCTGTCGGGCACTCGCCGGCCCTTGCCACCCCCAGGTTCGGCACCGACAGTCAGGGCAAATCATGGTGCTGAAGATGAACAAGCTCCCCAGTAACCGAGGCAACACTTTACGAGAGGTGCAGCTGATGAACCGTCTCAGGCACCCTAACATCCTAAGGTGAGGATGGCTGGCTGGCTGGTCAGCCGCTGGCTGGTCAGCTTGCTTATTGGGAGGGAAAAAAGAAACACCCGCTTGCTGAAAAGTGGGAACGAAGCCTGAGCTAGGGCTTAAGCCTACCCTTCTATCTTCCCATCCTCTTCCAGGTTCATGGGGGTCTGTGTGCACCAGGGGCAGCTGCACGCTCTTACAGAGGTGAGGACAGGCCAGAAAGCAAGAACCCACCCTGCCACTAAAGGGAAAGGGAGGAGGGAGCATGATGGGTCTGCAGATAGGCCCGGGACCTCCCAGGGAAGGCTTTCTGAATTTCCCTTTGGGCAAACTACTTTTAAGAGGCCTCAGCTGGTCTCATTCTGTGTATTTCTTAGAATAGGTCTGTCCCATTGAACTTTCCACAGTGTTGGAAGTGTTCTGAGTTTGTACTGTCTGAGAAAATAGCCAGTAGCCACACTCGGCTAGCTTAGAGCATGGGAAATATGGCTGATGTGACTGAGAACTGAATGTTTAGTTACATTTAAATTTAATAACTTAAATAGCTGCACATAGCTAGTAACTACTCGGCAACCCTAGAACATGAATGGGAGACCCCAAATCTCAGACTCGCCCTTCTGATCCTTAATATTCTCCTGAGTATCCTCCAGCCTATTAGCAGGAGGCCTACAGTATAGACTAAAACCTTAACATTTATTGCCCTTCTACTTTTTTTTCCCCAGTATATGAATGGGGGGACCTTGGAACAACTGCTCAGCTCCCCAGAGCCTCTATCCTGGCCAGTAAGGCTCCACTTGGCTCTGGACATTGCCCGAGGCCTGGGATACCTGCATGCCAAAGGTGTATTCCATAGAGATCTCACATCCAAGGTAGGGTTTGAGACTATTGGGTTGTAATGGGTCCACTGATGTTGGAATGTGGACAATAATTCTACTAGGTTATTGGAATAGCAAGGCATTGGAGAATATTAGAGGGTTGTAGGATGAGGGGAGTCCTTCAAAGGACTGAGGAGTATCACAGTGGAGTGCTGGATAATGTTGCAATATTGGGGTACACTGGACAACTGGAAAAGTGGGTTGGGGTTATGCTGCAATGATGAGTTGTTAAGTTTATTTGGGAGGGCAGAGAGCATATGGTAATGGGTGTGTGAGAATGCCTATTTGTGTATCAGAACTGCCTGGTTCGACGAGAAGCCCAAGGTTTCACAGCTGTTGTGGGTGACTTTGGGCTGGCTGAAAACATTCCCGTGTATAGGTGAGATAACCCTGTTACTCTAAAGCTTCCTACAGGTCCCCTGTCAAAATTAAATCCCAGGGATATTTCCCTTGGGTGGGGAGGGGGCCCCACCCCTTTCTCTTTGGCCTAGGGAAGACACCTAAATAGGATGTTTCTGACTACCCTGCCCCTGCAGGGAAGGGGCAAGGAAGGAACCATTGGCTGTGGTGGGTTCCCCTTACTGGATGGCTCCAGAGGTGTTGCGGGGTGAGCTGTATGATGAGAAGGTAAGACAATCAATCCTTCGGGACTCCAAGGCTCTCCAGACGCCCTTGAGATGCTTCTAAGGTTCCACCCCAAAGACAACCCTACTGTTCAGGAACCTCTTGCCCTTCACAGTCCCCCTTCCAGCACATGGATACTGACAAGATGACTCCCCACCCAAACTCTGACCTATTCCAGCAGAAATCTGGATTGAGAATTGTCAGTTCCTCCCCCTATCATTATCATCTTCTCCCCTTAGGCTGATGTCTTTGCCTTCGGGATTGTCCTCTGTGAGCTCATCGCCCGAGTACCTGCAGATCCTGACTACCTGCCCCGCACTGAGGTGACTATCTCTAGGTGAAACAGGAGGAAATTGTAGAATAGATGGTTCATACCTCAGGAGGGCTGGGGGGGGTGGGGGAGTTAGGTGCTCATAGGGAGGCAAGAGGAAAACTCAAGGGAGACTGACTTCAGGCCCCTCCTCTGCCCCTACAGGACTTTGGCCTGGATGTGCCTGCTTTCCGAACCTTGGTGGGGGATGACTGCCCACTGCCTTTTCTGCTCTTGGCTATCCACTGCTGCAGCGTAAGAGCCTCGTTCTCCCTCCTGATCCCCTGACCCCATTCATGAGCAGGCATGGCTTCCAGGTAACGGGAGGAAAACTCAGAGACCCTCTTTCAGAGGACTGAGTAAAACTGCCCTGTCTGCTCATCAGATGGAACCCAGCACCCGTGCCCCCTTCACTGAAATCACCCAGCACCTGGAATGGATCCTGGAGCAGCTGCCTGAGCCGACCCCACTCACTCAGACTCCCCTGACACACAGTCAGGGTAAGTGACCATGAACTTGGCCCAGTGGAATTCCTTTTGATGCTCTCCTCCTTAGAACTCAGAGTTATCTGGGGGAGGCTAAGTGGATTTTAGTTGGAAAAGCTGAGAGTCAGCGTGGGGTGGGATGGGGTGGGAAGGGAAGACATGTCAAAGATGTTTTCTGTTGCTAAAGCCTGCTTGAGGGAGTAGAGGAAGGAAAGCCTGGGAGAAAGGTGGCTGGAGGTGACTTTCCCCTTGTACAGCACCTTGTGGGACTCCCTTCTTTAAGCCTGATGCCAGCAGCCTCCTGGAACATAGCAAAGCCCTTAGGAGCTATGATCAAAAGCTGAGAACGGTGATCACAAACTTCTCTGCCTACAGGGTCTGTTCCAAGAGGAGGTTCCTCTGCGACGCTTCCCAGGCCAGACCCCCGGCTCTCTCGAAGCCGGTCAGACCTCTTCTTGCCACCATCACCAGAATCACCCCCCACCTGGGGGGATAATCTGACACGAGTCAACCCTTTCTCACTACGGGAAGACCTCAAGGGTGGCAAGATCAAGCTCCTGGACACACCCAGCAAACCAGTCACCCCTCTGCCCCTTGTACCATCATCACCACTACCCTCTACCCAGCTGCCCTTAGTGACCACTCCAGAGACTTTGATCCAGCCTGGGACACCTGCCCGCCGCTGCCGCTCCTTACCATCATCCCCAGAGCTTCCCCGACGTATGGAGACCGCACTGCCAGGCCCTGGCCCTCCTTCCATGGGCCCCTCGAATGAAGAGAAGATGGAGTGTGAGGGCAGTAGCCCTGAACCAGAACCCCCAGCGCCAACTCCCCAGCTGTCCCTGGCTGTGGCCACAGACAATTTCATCAGCACTTGTTCCTCAGCTTCCCAGCCCTGGTCCCCTAGATCAGGACCTCCCCTCAACAACAACCCCCCAGCTGTGGTGGTGAACTCTCCGCAGGGCTGGGCTGGGGAGTCCTGGAACCGGGCTCAGCATAGCTTGCCCCGGGCAGCAGCCCTGGAGCGGACAGAACCCTCTCCGCCCCCTTCAGCTTCCCGGGAGACTGAGGAGGGGCTGCCCTGCCCTGGGTGCTGCCTTGGCCCCTTCAGCTTTGGCTTCCTATCCATGTGCCCCCGCCCCACCCCAGCTGTTGCCCGCTATCGCAACCTGAACTGTGAGGCAGGCAGCCTCCTTTGCCACCGAGGGCATCACGCCAAGCCACCCACGCCCAGCTTGCAGCTGCCTGGGGCACGCTCTTAGCAGTGGGGCCTGTGATCTTAGGACTCCAACTTCGGCCTTCTAGACACCTTGTGAGGACGGAGTGCACTTGCTGGATAGCACCAGACCCAGATAGGCTGACGGACTCTTCTCCCGTATAGGGGAACCTCAGCATGGACTCAAGGAACACAGCACTTCCTATCCGACCCCTGGCCTCGCTGTCCTGTGGGGATCACTGAACCACACACAGCATTGCTGACACACAAGACTAACACGTGCAAATTATTTAAAAATATTTCAATAAAACTGCCTGGCTGGCTCCGGGCTGCCCCATCTACTCAGCCAATGCACCCTCCTCCCCACCCACTTCCACTCCGTGAGGTTCCTGAGGGAGGCCAGTCTTTTCCAGAAACCTCTTCTCCCTCTTCCCAGGAACAGTCCAGTTCTAAGCAGGGTTTCAAGCAGATTGTAGAATGGGGTAAAGCAGTGCTTGTCTGGGCACTGCCTAGAATGGAGGAAGGCTGAGCAACGATGTTAGGAGTGATGTGCCACATGTTCGAGACGACAGTCATAGGCTCTTGGCCTGAGTTCTGGAAGAGTAAGCACCAGTGAGACCCACAGCTCACTACCACTAACCTTCACCCATCTCGCCTTGTCTCCTCCCCAGCCACATTACCAGCTGCTCTTCTTAGTTCTCTGCCCATCTTGCATAAGCAGACCAAGCCCTGGGTGCATAGCTGTCATTTTCAAACCAAGGAACAAGTTTTCTCTGGCCTGTGGGTCCCTCTACCCCCCGCCACCAGCCCTCTCTGCTTCATGCCTCAGCCCCTGACCCCACTTACCCAGCTCAATGCAAAGAATGGTCCCCATCTGGAAACCTGAAAGCTTCCAGTTCACAGATGTACTGAAGAGAATCTGTACATCTGTTTGACCTCAAGCTTGTCCATGACTCCTCTTTTTGTACCTTGGCACAGTAATAATAATACCTGTAGAATGTAAAGCAAAACTGGGATACACTCTGGACCCCTCCTAGCTCATCCTCCTTTCTTTCCCCTTGCTCTGTATAAAAGCTAGCCCAACTCCTAACTCACCCTGCTTGCATAAGGCCATGTCTGCCATGGTTCAGAGACAGATTTCTGGACTAGTAACTAAAAGAGGATTTAGGACCAGGGAGGGAAAAATCACCCAAGGTCCTAAACATGACAACTCCAGGTAGGGAATGTGAGAAGGTAGCCACCTCTTTCAGGGTCTCTAGCCCTGATCTTCCAAATTACTTCACTGCTCCCTGGCTCACTTCCCTGCTGTGGGAGAGGCCTCTAGTGCCCCAGGTGGCCCAGACTGAGAAAGTGTAGCCTCAGTCTGAATATCCTTGTCAAAGGGTGAGAAGCTAGAGTATCTATTCTTTGTCTATGAAGCCCTAGCTAAATGCTTAATTCCTCCCTCTGAAAGATGACAGATTCCCAACCCTGTATTTATTTTTTGTAGCATATGCCAAGGATCTCCAGGTAGAGGGGATAAAATAGAATGCCCTAAATTATTATTTATCAAAACAAATAGGCAATTATAACATTAAAAGTTTGGGGAGCAGTGCATAGGGAGGATTGTGAAGTTGAATGTACTAAAAGTGTTCACAAACTTACCAAGATGGTTTACCACCAGTCCACCGCGACTTCAAGATCTTACTAATGTCTGGACCAACCCAGTATGAATCTGAGCCACCACCTGACAACAATTCATTTAAGTCTCTGGGGAGATCCTGCTGAAGAAGGATTGAGAGGCACCAGAGATAAGCAAAGAACAATGAGAAATATGATAGAAACCAAAAGCCCAGGAGAAGATCTGTGCACTTTGGCGAGAGGGATATTCCAGTGGTTGGCACATGACAGCTCACCAGTGAGCTGTCCCTGCTTCCTTCAAGTGACATCCTTTAGCTCGTCTCCCAAATGGGTAACAATTTCTGCCATCCCCTGGAAAGGAGTCATTCTGTGGACTGCTGTGGTTCCAGGGAACCAGTCTCTTCCACCCAGCAACCCCAGGGCTGGAATTTGAAAGACCATGAGTCAAAGAAACATTAAAAAGCCCAGAGGGCTGATCAGAAAGCTAAGACATAAATGAAAGCAGAGATGAGGCAGGAGTTTCCACTCTCATGCCAACTGTAATCAATTAGTAGGAGCCACCTGGAGAAGAGCAGGCTGTTTCCAAGTTTAGTGCAGAGTATGACTATCACTATCCACTATGGGAAAGCAATGTAAGGCCTGGCACGCATGCCAGGCATGCAGTGCCCTTCCTCACTTGACATACCTCCCTTACCTAACTACCCACTTCTGTCTGCAGATAAGGGTATGCTTACATAATAAATCTGAGAAGGCTGACTGAAGATGGCCAGCTTGGAGGACAGAGATGTGCAATGACTGTTGCTGTCCTCCCAAGTTTTCTTAGTAGGTGAGAAGTAAAAGCAGCGATTCTTGTACAGTGTCCATCCCTTCAAGCAGCAGGTATCTACACAAGAAGAAAGTGTGACAGCAGCAACACTTGGGATGAAAGCGACTGCTCAACAATATTGCTAATGATATTCTCTCACCTCTACTCTCAATGCCTTCTACTCCTTGATCTTAATCGCTTCCATTTTGCCTCCTCTCAAACTGCCATACTTGTATATATTTAGTAAAATCCTTAATGTTCAACATTACTTTGTAACAATCTGGGAGGTTTGTTTTAATAGGGCTGATTTCACTAGCCTCGATTTCTGAAATGTTAAGATCTACTCCAGTGTTTTGGTTCTCTCACTCATTTGTCGGAAGGCTACCTAAAGCGTTCCCCACCGCGTATTCAAAACACCATGTGCCAGTGGCCACCTCCTCTCTTCACCCTTTCACAAGCAGACATTCTTGGTTCCTGCTTTGCTAAAGTTGTGAGCACTCTCCATTTCCCTCCTCTACACTTCAAAATTTCTTTGTTCTTCTTTTCCTGACTATCCCTTAAAAATAATTGATTTCCTTAACATCCCCCACCCCAATCTGAGCTCCCAGTTCCAGCCCACCTTTCCTCATTGCTTTTACCCATTAGTCTTATCTCCATCATTCAAAAACTATTCCCTGTCCACAGGCTCCCTCTCTGGTCTTCATTTTCTCATGCCCTCTGCCAGTTTCCCCTTTGACATATTGTCCTGTGGTGACTTAAAAGAATAGAAATGGATATGGCCACTATGGGATATTAGGGTCTGAGTGGGTGACACACACTTCAGGATAAGGAGGGGCCCTGGAAGCCATTCAAGGATTTTATATTTTTATATTATGAGGAAGGGAAAACCAAGTAGGGTTTAACTAGAGGATTTTTTTTTTTTTAGCCAGGGATTGAACTCAGGCCCTTGCGCTTGCCAGGGAAGCGCTTATTCCATTAAGCCATTTCCCCCGCCCCAACTAGAGGAATTTTGCTCACTAGCTATATACCAAGTATGTGGTATATCTGAAACATAATATATATTTCAACAGCTTAACATAATGAAGTTACCAGGATGACACACTCTAGACTGTGATAGCATGATCACATTTGTGTTGTTAAAGGATTATTCTGGCCCCAATATGAAGAATGAATTGCATCGGCTGGCAAGATAGCTCAGCAGTCCAAAGTGCCTGCTTGGGCAAGCTTAGGCCAGTGCGGGGACCCTGGTTCAATCCTGGGCACCAGATGCTGCACCAGCCCTGCTCCCAGGGTAGGGGCGCGCACACACACACACACACACACACACACACACACACACACCAAAAAATGGATTGTGTTTGAGTAGGGAATGGAAGGATAGTTAAGGAAGCACTCAGCTACTGTAGTATCTTTATAAAATATAGGAAGGGCTGGCTGTGATCGTGCATACTTGTAATCCCAGCACATGGGAGGTTGAGGCAAGAGGACCACCTCGAGTTCAAGGCCAGCCAGGGCTACATAGAAAGATCTTATCTCAAAAAAAATGTAAAAGGATATGTATATTTGGTGATGGAAAATAGAAGTTGCTGCTTGATGTGGTAGGAGATGGGGGGGCACTTATGAGGGAGCGTAAATCAGCCATTACCGAGCTTTCCGGGGGCTTAGACTCTAGAGTTTCAGTGGCACTAAACTGATT
Organism: Ctenomys sociabilis; assembly: GCA_004027165.1. NCBI lineage: Eukaryota > Metazoa > Chordata > Mammalia > Rodentia > Ctenomyidae > Ctenomys > Ctenomys sociabilis. The sequence continues at coordinate 12,072 of PVKA01032074.1, forward strand.
AGTTGTACAATTTGTCGCTTCTTTGTGCAAGTCTGGACTGTGGTTGGTTAGGTTCATCCAGAATAGAGTTTGTGAGAGTCCTATGCATCGGAAGGACAAGGGACAAAAAGAGTAACTAGCTAAGTGATGGAACCCCAAGAACAAGAAACAAATACAGGCAAGAGACAGCTGACAGGAAGGCTAGAACAGGGGAGTTCACATCCCAGAGGCCTCCAGTGAAGTGCAAGAAGTGTGGGAGGGCGTGGAGGGTGAGGCAGTTGTGATGAGAGCAGCAGTCTGCAACCAACCTCTCAGCAGGAGAGCACGATGGGGTGTTGAGACCTAGGATGTGCTATGGGAATGGTGGCAGCACTGGCATGGAGCTGACAGTCACAGAGGATCAGAAGGTTCAGGATCAGAGGGCTGGGTGTGCACATAATATTGGGGAGAGCATTAGATGCCCCCTGAGCCAGGTAAAAAGCATCACCCTTATGGTAACTCCACTCCCTTCAACCCTGTACCCTTCCTAGAGCCTCAGCTCACTCCAGCACAGCCTTTCCCTTTCACATAGCCCTTCCCCCACCTCTGCCTACTGGCTGGGCTCCTGCTTTCAAAGTGGAAGAAGGCAGAGTCCTGATTCACTAAACCACCCTCCCCCCTCCACACGTACACACCACTGTGAGTGCCAGAGAGGTCCTGGTAACTTCAGCTGCCTTGACCCACATCCAGACTGCACTTCAAGTCAGTCAGTATTTCTTAACCTTCTGAGGAATCTCAGTGTAGTATGAATTAATATGGAGTAGTATTCCAGCACAAAGAAAGATAAATTTGAATCATTTGTAGGAAAATGAAGGCCAAGGAGATAGCTTAGTAGAATAAGCACTTGCCTGGCAAGTGCAAGGGCCTGAGTGCAATCCCTGGTTCTGGAAAAAAAAAAAAAAAAAAAAAAAGGAGGAGGTTCTGTAAGAAAGGGCTCCTGAGACAATAATACTAAATGAAATAAATCAGATACAGAATGTTAACTATCACATGGTCTGTCTAATATGAGAGGCCCATAATATAAATAATTTAAAGGGCATTATAGCCAGGCATGGTGACACACACCTGTAAGCCCAGCACTCTAGATGGTGAGGCAAAAGGATTGCTGCAAGTTCAAGTCTAGTGTGGGCTACAAAGTGAGCTCAAGGCCAGTCTGAACTGCATAGAGAAATGAAAGGATCAAGATCTGATAAAGGTATGTACCAGCTTCCCAAAATGAATGTAGTTATTATCTGCCACAAACAAATACTAATAAAAGCTAAATTTTAAACTATTAAAGAATTGAGGGCCAGCCAAATAGCTCAGTGGATTAAAGTGCCTGCAAGCAGGCTCAGGGGCCTGGGGTTCAATCCCTGGGGCTGCAGTGCCGGCCCGCCCTGAGAATGCAATTGAGACTGGGTGTGGTGGCACATGCCTGTAATCCCAGCTCTTGGCAGGGTAAGTCCATCAAATCTAGAGTGTAGCCTGACCCTTCTCCCTCAGACCAAGGCTGCATAGCTCATGTCAGCCACCATATTGAGCTCCCAGCCTCTTTCCCAAAGGACTCAGCAGTCTGAGAACTGACAGGCCCTTTCCAGTCTCCTCACTCTGGTCCTTCCCTCACATTCCCCCTTCCGGAGCAGATACCTTCTGAGGAGCATTTGAAGAAGGGCCTCAGTTTGTCCCTCGTGGTACTCAGCCTCCGCTCCAAGGCCTCCCTCTGCTTCTGCTCCCCTTGCAAGGTCTCCTTGATCTTTTCCACATCCGCCTGGCAGGTGCGAAGCTGGTCCCTGGCAGCCTGGTGAATGTTCTGCTCCTCCTGGAGCTCTTCCTGCCTCTGAGCCAGCTCTTTCTTGGACTCCTGCAGGTCCCCTTCCTTCTGCCCCAGCTGAGTTATTTTTTGGTGGAGCTTCTGCCACAGGCTGCTGTTTGTGGCTTCCAGAACCCTGTTCGTGTGCTGGAGCTGCTGAGAAACCTGCAGATCTGTTTGGCCATAAAAAGAGAGGTGCCCTCATGCTGTAAGACAGCAGCACCAGCCCTTTTTCTTCTCTTTCTCTCTCTCTTTTTTTTTTTTTTTTTTTTTTTTTCAGAATGGGGGATTGAACTCAGGCCCTTGTGCTTGCCAGGAAAGCACCTATTCCACTGAACCATCTCCCCCTCCCCTCCTTTTTTCACCAGCCCTTTTTCTGCTTCTTGAAACTTTCTCTAAGAAGCTGGGCTATAAAACCTGGCCGCCTAAAGCTCAAGGAGGCACTGTGCTAGGTAAGGGTGACTTAGGAGGCCAGGGCACTGAAGCACAGACCAGGCTGGGAACCAGACTCTCAGCAAGCCCCATGGAAATGGGGCGGCCATACTCACAGTGCACTCCCAGGCAGATGGCGGCCACCCCTAACAGTAGGCAGGTAAGGAGCAGGCCGAGCAGGAGATGCTGCAAACAGATAGCTGGGCCTTGGGGACAGAGATAGGGTGGGTGTCAGTCCCCGGAAATATATATACTGCATATAGAGAGTGAGAGGATGAGCACTAGGGAGGTTCCGGGGGCACCCCAAGCACCCCTAAGGGAGCAGCAAAGGGGCATTTGTGGCTTTTGTCAGGTAGTGGATGTTTTGTAAGTAGGGATTAGGGGTGTTTTGGACCAAGGGCTGTATGTGGTAAGGATTGAGGGGCAATGCCCTCAAGAGAGGGGAGACGGAAAGGGTTCAGCAGAGGGATGTGTGAAGTGAGGTCATCCGCAAGGGGGCGGGCTGTGATCCCGTCCACCTGTTAGGGTAGAGGCCCAGCTGGGTGGAAACCAGGTCGCGCGGCTGCCTCCGCGGCCCGTATGGCCGCGCCCAGCGCCCACTCCGGCGGGTAAAAGCGCGGGCGCCTCCGGTCCGCTAGCGCAGGGCCGCGCAGCTGTGGGGGACAAGCGAGGGGCTCAGGAGGGGCGACACCCACAGGGGAGAATCCGCGCGGCCGCTCGCGACGTTACGGAGCCCCAGGACGCAGCCGTCTTCTCCGAACTGACCCCTGCAGAAGGGGGACGTCCTATGAGAACGTGGGAGACCCCGGGGAACACCCCACTACTCACCCGTCCCCCGCCGGCGCCAGGCGCGGACTGCCCGCGCCGCCCTCTGAACGCCCTCTGCTCTGGAGTCCCAGATGCCCCAGACGCTCTCAGCTCCCTCTCTCCCCCGGGTTACCCTTCACCCCACTACTTGCCGCCCGCACCCCGGCCCATCGTTCTCATCTGCATCTTGCCCTGTTTTCCCTACTCTACCTCCCGGTTTCCCAGGAGAACCCATTTCCCCCAGGGCTGCCCCATCCGTCACCCAGCACTCATCATCCCATGAAGGCCTCCCGCCTTGCCCAGTCAGTCTTCTCCCCTGGCTCCTTTTTTATCCTGTTCTTCCGGTCTTCCGCCAAAACCGCCCTCCTTCCCGGTCTCTCCTTCCGAAGGCCCCACAGAACACACCCCCAGGTTCCCTTACCTGCTTTGTCCCCTATCCCAGAGGAAGCCAAACCCACCCCTCCTGGGACTGTAGGCACTTGTACGTTCTCATAGGTGAGTTCCCCATCCCCATCCTCGTAGTCCTCTGCCTCTGCTTAGAAGAGGAACCGCAAAGGGAATGTCAGGAATGGCTCATTGAAGAGGTTAGGGATGCTGGACCCAGGAAGGCCCCTTCCCTCTTACCTGGTCCTAACCGACCCGAGAGGTTTCTCTTCAGCGGAGCCTTCACAAACCGCAGGTCTGCATAGGTGATGGCCTCAGCCATGGTATTCAGCACCTTTGTCTTTGCCAATCACCCTTCATCCACGAACACCAAGCCTCCTTAGCCACTGTGTCCCTCAGTCTTAGGCTCCGTGTTCTCTCTGTGACTGTACTCTGCCTTCTGACTTCCAGACACAAAAGAGGAAGATGTAAGTATCTGACAGATGGGCTCAGTGAACCGGAAGACATCCCTGGGTCAGACCTAGAGGGGCAAAGGAGAGACACTGAGGTCCAGAGTATGGCAGTGGGGGCTGGGCAACTGTGTCCCCTACCTTTAAGTGTCCTAGACCCCATCTGACCTCATACTACTGAGGTCCAGACATCTATCCTTCTGGTTATCTGCCCTAATTCACCCTTCCTGCCCTCCTGGCTGCCAGGTCATCAGTGGGTAGCTGGAGCTCCATGTACCCAGCTGACCCCAGACCATCTCCCCGCCAATCCACTATGGTGAGGCTCCATCAGAGTTAAGGCTCCACTGGCCTTAACTCTTTGTCACTGGGGGTTTTCAGTAGTAATGGAGATCACTACAAAGCAGCTCTGAACAGGACTTAAAAGTAACCAATTGGCTTCCCATGTTTATTTGTGGGTCTGCCCAAGGCCTAGGCTCCTGTCTTGAGGTGGGCAGTGGGCTCATAGTAAAGGAACCTCTATGTGCCACTGGGTCCCTGCTGAGTCCTGTAATTGGAGGCTGAAGCCATGAAGCCCAAAAGGATGAGACAAGGTCACAGCTAAGGACACCTGGATCCAACCTCAACTAGATAAAGACTGTAGCCTCAGACATGTCACTCCTGGGTGGATTAATTTGGAGAAACCCTTGAGCAGTTCCACCCTTCTGGAGTATTCCCCTCCCTTCTTCTGAGAACTAAATAAATATGGGCTGCCCAAGGTCTTGGTCTTAGCCCTGAGAGAATCTCAAATTCTGTAAAAGGGCTTTGATCTTCCTGGAACCTTGAAATCATCCCATTTGCCTCTTAGTTATCCTTCTCCATACGCTAGTTTGGGAGATTGCGGACCTGATCAGCTGGCAATAACTAAGGGATATTATTAACCCAAAAACTGGCACCCAAACAAGGCCTCTATGGCCACAGAGGTCCATGGATTGGGGCTCCTTATTTGGAGGCTTAAGTGGGGCCATGCCCCCATCGCGTTGGGTGCTAGCACGGATGCAGCTGCTCTCCTGCTAGCCTCACTGAACTGCCACACAGAGATGTCCTCACTCAGATGTCCTGGCAGCTCCTCAGGGTTGCAGGAAACACAGGGGTGACTGGTTTCCCAGCAAACACCTCAAACTCTTGCTGCACAGCTTTGCCTGGTCCCTTCCACTTCGCTGCCCAGCTGACCATAGCTACAGCCAGACAAGCCCTTCTTTCTTCCACACCAAGGCTGCCAGCCTAAGGTATCATCTATGTCTCCACATCCAAGCTGAATCCATTGAGTAGAGCCCAGGAGGCAGCGCTTCTGAAACAGGCTTGGGCTGGTGCTGAGGGCCTGGAGTACTTACTGCTGGGGCACTTGGGGTGAGCCTGTTGCAGTCCTGACCTTGTGCACCTTGCAGGGGTTAAGGGGACTCATGAACATAGAGCT